>QVNV01002277.1:0-15175 GCA_014825455.1 Pseudomyrmex pallidus
TGTGTGTGTGTGTGTGTATATATATATATATATATATATATATATATATATATATATATATATATATATATATATGTATATACACACACATACAAATTATTGCAGCACCGGTCACAAAAGTTTCGTTCGAATAAGAGTTTTAATTTCAAGTTACGAACTAACTGTAGAAACGCATATATGATAATGATGTATATGGAATAGTTTTGCAAGTTTCATCAAATTTTTTCTCTTTAACACTAATTCATATAAGTGATATATTCAGAACATGTCAAAACGTACGTAGTTGCTCGATTAGGCATAATAGAATTATATGTGATATGACACACCTGTTTGTTTCATTTTATCCAAAAATTGTTACAATATGTTAAAAATTTTCTCTCAACAATCCCGCATGTATGTGTATATATATATGTTGATTTTAAGTTTTACTTAAATTTACATAAGGGCATTTGCGTGTATGGTCGTGCGATATATAATGAGATCAATAGCTGTTGTGCCTAATATGCTACATCGCTCGGCGATATAACTTAATACTAAATAACAACAAAAGTAAGTACACAATTAAGTATCTGGAAGCGCATAAGACATAAATAACTAAGAAGATATCTGCGCGGATACTTTTTTCATTGGATTTTCAACTGACATTTTCAACACAAAACGCGAAAGCTTTTTACTGTCCTAGCTAACTTAATAAATAGCTATATAATATCAGGGAACTTACAAATTATTCAGGAAGCAGATATATGTTTAATATTAAAAGTACTTAAATTGCTTTTTTGTTGTGGACTCATTTTCGTTTTCCCTCTTCTTTTCGCTTTCTTTTACTCACGCTCTCTCTCTCTCTCTCTCTTTCTCTCTCTCTGTCTTTCATGCATAAACATATTTGTAAAAAGCGCTGAATAAGATCCAACAATATGATAAAAATTAAGGTACTTCTATTGTGTTATGTATGTCTTCCTTTTATCGCGTGAAATAAAAAATAATGTGTTTGGAAATAGCAAACTTACCTATGACATTCCGTTACCTCATCATTATATTATTTTAATAAAAAAAAACATTACTGAGTAATATTAAAATGATTACACATACATGCTTGTAAATTCACGTAGATTACCATTGCATGTGTTCCATGCGTGTGAGGTACGAGTATACACAAATAAACATGTAAAGTGAATGTTTATATACATATGCACAGTATGCGCATGTGTGCGCATGTTTTTTATTCTTCTGTATGTGTGTAAAATAAACTTGATATTATTATACTTTTTAAATATTATTATTTGTAATATATCTTCTCCCTCTTTCTCTGAAAGAGTTTAATTTTTTAATAAAAAAAATAAAAAAAAAAAACTACATACCCTGGTCAGGTACAAATATTTACTTGATCAAATCGTTGTCTTTTTGAGTTTTATTTCTCTTGTTGACAAACTTGTCGGTTTAGCACTTTGTTATCTTTGTTATCTGATGAAAAAAGTTTCTAGATATATCTTTGATACGCAAAGTAAAATAATTTTGTATAACAACGCAAAAATGACTATGCCACGCAAGTGCCCTAATAGTTACAATGACGCGTTATAAGATGTATCAAAGTTTTTTCCAGTAAATATTTACATATATTCATCATATTGTTTCTCTTCGCTATGTTATTTGTGTACAAACAAATATAAACAAACGCAAGTTAATCGAAACTTAACAATTTATTTGCAAGACTAAAGATAAATGTAATATTCTGGACACTGGGACAATTCGGAAATATAGAAATGCATGTACGATTTTCTTCTCTTTTTCCCATAAACTAACACAACCATCGGACTTATTTCGATGCACACTAAGAGATACACAAATATAATATATATGCATATGTATATATGTGTATACATATATATATATATATATTATATATAATACACACACACACACAACACACATACACACAGTTATTAATGTATGCAAATTAGAAAACGTTTACATAACTTTTCTTAAAAAATAATAGATTAGTATATTGATCTTTTGAGGGATGAAATAAAAACTTGATGTAACACACATTGTGTTTATATGTATGTCAATGTAAGTTGTGTGTGCGCGCATACACACGAGCGTGCTGGAAAGCCTTTACAACGTTATCTTTTATGTGGATCATCCGAGAAACATGGACTCACAATTCAGTATCCAATGAGTCCAGATATCAAGTCATAAGTGCTTGAAAGGGTATCTTTTTTCCATAAAAGGCAAAAACTTTGAACGAATGTTAAATATCTAATATAAATATTTGTGCTTTGTAGAACTTCCTTCTTCGCTTGACTAGTTGGTCATGATCCACTACTAGTGTTCGTAAGTAAATTGTCATGACAGTGCTTCATATGTACAATTATTATGGAAGAATAATCTTGCAATAGTTAACGAGTTACATAACGTTCATAGCGTAATGAAACAAGTACTGGCTTTCTTGCGGATAAAATAAAAACATGTTTCTTGTTATAACATCAATTAATTATCGTGAACTGATTCTATTTTTATATCATTATCGTGTAATTGTTTGTAATGCCACACATCACATTCTCTCTTCATTCCATCTTTACAAAAAAAATTTTCATAAGCTAAACAGAATCAACAATCTTTCTTAAATTTCTTCAAGAGTACGAATTTAGAGAAAAATCAAAATTATACACAACACCTCAAGTAACATATAAATAATAAGCCAATTGATAAATTTACAACATGTATGCGAGTATTTTTAACTTGCACTTCGTGTTCCTGTGTGTTGTATGTCTTTCTGTGCCTATGTATTTATGTCTGCGCATACAAATAATATTTTTAGCCAACAAATTTTACTAACATTCGCACCATGTACCTGCAATGATGCTATAATTTATTATAGTCATGTAACGTCTTTTAATAATTTAAGAAAATAATTTTCTATTCTAATTCCAGAAACAAAACTAATGAACGCTACAGAAAAAAAGTAATCCTCATACATAACTTTTTTTTACATCACTCCAATACATGGTTATTTATGCATAAGTATAATGAATTAAATATTTTTCTTAAATAAAATAATTATATATATATATATGAAAAAATAACTTTGCTCTCTATCTTTGTACTCGTAATAAAATGACCATTTCGTATTTATAGTCTTCTTTCTTTCAATACTATGGCATTACATAATATCATATCAGCATTTCTCGTATGCTAATTTTTAAAGTAATCAAATTAGGTCGTTTTTCTCTTCATTGTCAACAAATTTTTTAGAATTCTCAAATCAATCATCACTTATCACTCAAATCTGTACGTTTTTACTTCCGCAAAAAGAAAAAAAAAACAAAAAAATGTTGCGGTTTCTTCACCGTTTGAAAGCCAATACATAAAAAATTTACTAAAAACTAAAAAAGTACAAGAATTTAAAAGCATAGAAATATGCGCATGAGAGATATCGGATATACAATCATCTTAAATAAAATTTGGCGTCGTGACATTTACTTTGATCCTTCCTGGATAATAATGCTATTCCACTGATGTTGATAATGGCTATTTCTGATGATCTCATGACATAAAATGGCTCGACACACGCTAATGATATTTAAATAGAGTTTGTATGATGGACTAGCTTCAGTTATACGACTTGAATAAGAATCTTTGACAAGTCATCATATGTTTAGGCATATGCTGCAGGAATATCGTAGTACAGATATATAAACTTCTCCTTTAACATATAAATTCATTAATAAAATATTTGTCGTATTAGCTTTTCCGCAATTTTATAAGCACACTGGTTTTAAAGCAAGTTATACAATCAATATATCTCTCGCAAAATAATATTGATTCTTTACTGGTAGTGTATAACAATTTCTCTATATGTTGCAAATTGTTATACTTCATCGATATTATTTTCATATTATATATCGATCGTAAAAGTTGCTCAAAGCAGTTTTCATAATTGCACTAAATCAGAATCTCAATGAATTAACCAATAAACATAATAAAGTATCTCTCTTATGCTTTATGAAAAATTATCTTTATCTCACGCTATTACATATTTATGAGAAATGTATCTTTTCTAAATATCTTCTCTCTTTTTCTTTCTCACGCAGACGCGTGTGAGGACATATAAAAAAAACATACATATAAATTCAATCTCCTATGTATATAGAATATATATATATGTATAAAACATATACATATATATAAATTAAAGTGTTTACACAATATATTATTTTGCAATTGTTAAGCATTGCTATTAATATTCAGACATATGTTTTTGTTTGATCATTGATACAAATCACTGCTATGTTATGTATCTGTAAGATCAACCTGCAGCATAAACATTACAAATTAAATCTGTCACCAGATTTCTTTGACATTTTAGAACCCAGTGTCGTGTGATCATAAGTAATGTCAACGGTTTTCATTCATTTTTTTTTTTTTGGTTTTTTTTGTTTTTTTTTTTTTGTTTGTTTTTGTTTGAAAGAACAAGACAATACAAAACATGTTTCGCGAAGTTTCTCATGGAAGACTTTTAGATAATTTCTTTGACATTGTATGTGTGTGTATATGTGAGAAAGAGAAAGAGAGAAAGAAAGAGAAAGAGAAAGTTGATCCGTATATAATAAAATTCTATTGTCTTAAAAAAGAAGTGGATACACAAAATAGATCCAGTAACAAATAATGATAAATTCATTGTTTTCGCGAGTTAAATATATTCAAAGGAATTAAACAATATTTCCACGGAGAAACTTTTGAAACATCTTTTTGTAGTTGATGTGTGTATCCTACTATTGGGTTCTGAATGAAAGAAGTAGCAGTTCTTAAGCTTCGGTCGATGCTACAAGGGAGCTCTTAGGCGTGTACGCTGTCGCGTTTGGATCCAAATTCGACACGGTACACCCAGGACAGGGGGAACTTTCGTTTGAACGTATTTTTGTTCCTGCAACTCTCACTTCACTATTTAAACGAAGCTTGGACGTCGCGCAGGTTGGCGCTGGACCAAATGTGTCTTGTGGCATCACAGCTAAATCTTGCGCTATTTTTGTTTTTAACATCTCAATTTCTTTCTCTTGAGATCTGATTAAGCCTAATATAACAGAAAACAATATGATATATACTAGCAACAACAATCTGCAATGTATACTCCTTTGTTTTTTTGCGATTCTTACTCTTTCTTTGTAATATATTATAAAATATTATAAAGCTTACTTTCTGTTTTTAACCATATTGTATAGAAGAGATATAAATATGTGCAAAAATATATAATACTTACTTTCTCGAATTTCTAATTGTCGCTTGACTTCGCCGAGTGCCGAAAAAAGATCAAGTTTTATACGTGTTTCCGCACTTAAACTGTTTTCCAAATGCGCGTTTTTGTCTTGTAGCGCATTGAGTGCAGCAACCAAAATTTCAGATTCTCTGTGATTTTCTTGACAACGCGCTGCATCTTTCTCCAGTACATTACATCTGGTGTCAATGTGAGAAACATATGTTTATGTTTTGATGATTTAAAATTCTTTAAAATTATCTACTCTCTCTATTAACTTATATACAGTGAAGTATAGCATACTTCTTACCTCTCTTCTTTCGATTTAAATTCACGACGCAGGGTTTTAAGATCCTGTTCCATTTGAGATCTACGATTTTTACATGCATCAGTGCATTCTTGTCTAATAAGTGGAGGTGGCGGCGGTGGGATTGCGGAACGTGCCTCCTCGGCAGCCCGTCTTGCCCTACGCTCGGAAACTAAGGACGCCTCACATGCAGTCCGTTGTTTTCTTTCTTCCGCAATTCGTTTTTCTAACGATGACATTGTCTGTTTGTCCAGTTGACGCGCTGTCACTAGACCATGCAATCTGCGAGATAAAATTTATTTACTTATATTTTACAATCAATGTTTTGAGAATACGAACACCGTTTCAATGATACTCTAATTGAGAAAAAATGTAATGTGATATATTAACAAGTCATTTTATTTTTTCTCGATTACCAAATCACGTGATTTGTCTGATGCAGGTATATATGTCCAGCACAAAACAACAAAACATTTATATACTATAGACTTTAAGTTATGTTATGTTACATTTACATAAAGTTTGTTCTTTTTTCACCTTAAGACTGAATTAAATTAAAAATATATACAGAATTTATCGTCGGTTAACTTAATAGACCTGTTAAATGTCAATCACGATTGGTCAATTCTAACAGAATAATCAGCTGATTAATTTAATCTGATGAGATGATGAAACCAATCCTATCCTCAGAATTAAATTCTGAGTTGTTAAAACAAATAAACAATAAACTTGTTACGATAAGAGAGATTAGAGCTGTTAGCACGTATATATAATGATAATTTCAAGTGTATATATATAATCACAAGCATGAACAGTGCTGAAGAAAAGAGCTTTCGATAAAATATCATTTTTTATTCTTACAGCTCTCTTTTGACAGACATATCACAAGACTAATAAACTCAAAGAGATTTGACTATACAGTATTACAAAATATTTTATTTATAAAATAACATACTTACTTGCTTTGTAACTGATCGTTATCATGTTGGAGCTGTTGAATGTCGCCTTTAGCCTGACGCTCTCCATTGAGTAAAGTATTAATTTGTGATCGTAATTCTTGTTCTAATTGTCGACTTGACTGCAAATCTGATTTCAAGCGTTTTATATCTGCTTCAAGCCTGCGACACACCAGTAACCTATTTCAATGATAAATTATGCAGAAGAAATTGATGAGATCTATTAAATACACTTATACATGTATATAAATAACTAAATAAATATATTATATATATATATATAGTGCTGTAACTGACTATTTAAATCAGAGTACATAGAATATTACGATAAATAGTATCTTTATAGTGATAACAAAATATATAAACACACACACACATTATAAAACACTAATAGTGTTATTACAATTTTCACCAGTGTTTTTGTACACTTATTAATAGAATTCCTGCAGTAACTTGTTTCGTGAAAGAAATTTTTTTCATATCATAATACCTTTGATAATAATCTTCTTGTTGCTTTTGTTGTTCTGCAGTGATGTCACCTGTATTTTTAACTTGTCGAGTCTTACGTTCACGTTGTGCATTAGTCGACGATGAATCTCGACTTTCCTTCACATTGTTCCATTTTACTGAACCGTTTGATTGCGACTTTATAGTAGTGTGTCCATAACCTTTGATGGATTTATCCTTTTCTACTTCATTTATGTCAAAATCGTTTACAGATCTATTTTAACGTATTTTCAATCAATTAGTATTAATGTATGAAAATATAAAAAAATAAATATAGTTATTTTCATCAATCTAAAATTGATCATACCCCACTTTTTCAATGATTTGTATATCATTGTGTGATACCGCATTTCCGTTACTGTGTATAAATTTCTTATCACCTTTGTCTGATGGTGAATTATTAGATATACTGTGTTTATTATGCTGTTCTTCTTGCTTTTCACTCTTGTCTAAAGATTTCCTATGAGTACTTTTAGTAGCACCTTGTGCTTGTGATGTAATTTGGCTATTATTATGTACTCCACCATTTTGTACGTTTGCCTCTACAGAATTATTATGCCCCCCTAAAAAAGCAAATAACAGTGTCAAAATGTTTAATTAGGATAAAAATCTTTTTATATTCAAGAAAAAAAAGTATTGATACTAAATACAAACTACCTCTGCTTTTTTCAGGGCTTGGATTATATTGTGGACTCAATTTGTGAGTTTGACTTTTGACGTGTTCTATCGATGCGGTAACATGGTGTGTCAGAGTGTGCGCTTGTATTGACATATCTTCTGGCTCCGCAGGCAGTGCTTGTTGCAGTAACTGTAGATAGAACTCGTTCTCTTTTGCCACATCTTTCTGTTTCTTCTGTCAAGCAAACATATATCAAGATGTACAAATATTCATCTATGTGAAAGAATATTGAAATTTTATACATGTATTTTTATAATAAATCAATATAAGTTTGAGTGGGAGACATACCTGCCTCATTCTGTAGCCTATATAGCCTTTGAAACCAAAGCCCAATGTAACTACAGGATAGCCAATGCTGCAAAAAAACATATATAACATGTTATATGTGTGTACAAATTACTTCAAAGAGTTGTTTATATTTTTATATTAATCTTATAAAAACAAAAGGAAGAATACCATACCAATGTGCTGCAAATGGCCGGCAGAGGTCTAGATGAAATGGCATATGACGCAAGTCACGCAACCGCACTGCTGCTTCTATATATAGAAATAGCAACCATAGTGTCACAGTTGGTAGACACACTCCTTTATCTGTACACAATATTAAATTCAATTATTCTTCATTATCCATTTTACAATATATTCTAGTTTCTATAAACGTACATATAATACATTATGTAAACAAGAAGTAAACTATTTTATCTGAATAAATATTTAATGTAAAATAGTTTAAACATCTTTGCTTTTTACATACCTGTGTGCCAAACGTATTGCACCCAAACATAAGTGCTGGCAGCAAAAAACAGCCAATGCACAGGGATGAAAAAGAAGCAAATCATGTCTGACGTGAGTGCAATACAAATAAAAAATACAGAGAAGGCCTGAAAAAGACACAATATATTTTTGTGTTATTTCCTAATTCTACAGTATTTTATTATTATATAATATCAATATTTACCAAGCCTTGATATTTAAAGGAATCGTAAACACTTCGGAGGAGTAACCAGAATGGCCATAAAAATTCAAAACGGAATTCCAACATGAAGTCTGCCAGGATCACCATGGCCCATATTACAAGAAACTTCAGATAAAGTAAAGTACTGTAACAATATCATTGTTATTAATGCATAAAAAAAAATTGCTATTTGCCAAATTACATTTCAAGAGAATTATCTCTACATATCACATGTTTTATCTATAAGCAGTTCTTTCTTTTTCTTAATCTTTGTTTTTATTCGGCGTAGTATCAAACAAATGATTAGATAGCAAAGCGCATAAAGTATAAGAAGGTACACAGATGAAAAACACAAGAAGCTTACATAAGACTACAATTTTTTTAAATAGAAGTAAAAAAAAAAAAAAAAGAAAAAAAAAGAAAAAGAAAAAAAAATGAATCTAACAAGAATCAGATGACTATCAAGTCTGTTCCATTTTGTTATTGTAATACTTGGCTGCAAATATGTAGCACATGCAGCATTCAGTATGGTGATATATATATATGTATATATAAGGAGATGCGAGATGGAGCACATCGGAATTGAAAGCTAGAAAAAGACAGAAAATTGATGAAAACATGAAACGTTTATGAGGATATGCGTGTACAGATGCTCAGACTGGACACACATAAGTGTCAAGCGGAACCGGGAATCGCGCCGATCGTGTCAATTCGGCGTCGTGATGCTCGGTTGAACGCGTGACGTCTATGCTGCGACCTGACTCGCGGTCGCGGCGGGATTTTGGTTACTTTTTTTTTTTTTTTTTTTTTTGATGCACAGAAATATATACACTCGCATATGGCGGGTGCGAAAATTTACCTTCCGTAGATTCCCTCGGCGAGCTTGTTGCGTTTCAAGGGCCTCCGAAGCTTACCGCACTCGACATTTCTCCTCTTCATATTCCTCGACACTTTCACTACCAAGCAAAGCGACGTTACTCGCGGCGCGCTACGGTAACAAAAAAACTCAGCCGCGGCGGCTAGCAAGCGGCGGGTATACTTTTTGTCTGGCGCGGAATATACACGTTCGCGTACGAAAAAACTCGGGCTCTCTCTCGCGCGCGCGACTTCTATCAGTCTCTTTTGTTGTCATTCGCCTCTAGACAGAATAACAGATTCGAGGTCTCACGGCGGTTTACCAAGCAGCTGATTGGTCCATCGCGGGACATGGCGCTTATAATCAGCGACGAGGAATCACCTGCCGTTTACTAATTGCGCGATGCAGCGCGACGTGCCGCACGCGCGTTCGAGATGGCCAATGTTGTTTCATGAAAATCGAAAAATTTTTATTTTCGCTAAATCATGCGACAATTCGCTTTCCGATAGCTGATTTCTCTTTATCATATACACTCTCTTTCTCTCTTTTCTTATTTGATCCTTCGTTCTCTCTTGCACGCACGATTTTCCATCTACGATTTCGGGTCTCTACGAGCCTTTATCGATCGTAGATGTCACCCGACCGCGCTATGGTCGGTCCATCGGCTCGCTTCGCGCGCGTTACCAGCGCCGCCGCTGGCAACATACGTCGTTCTTCCCGTCTTTGTTTTTCTTTTGCCGCGCTCTTTTTTCATCGACACATGTGTTATTGAGAATGCGTTCCTATATTCACTGCAGTATTGGAAATCTATAGCACGTGTGACGTGAAATATAGATTTTTAGTACTGGCAGTGAATGTGGGAACGCAGCTCGATAATGTTTCTCGCGCATACGTACATACACAAATCTTCTGCGGCTGCGCGAGAACCGGTAGAGAATATCGTATGTATATCTCTACGTGGGAATGCGTACGTGAGAGGTTCCGCGAAGGCTATCAGACGGAGGTTATCTCGAAGACGTCTTCCACGTATTTGTCAGATTAATGCAAACTTGTGAACGCAATTTCTAAATGATATTTGGAACGATAACAATAAACTGATTGCAAAGATGGAAGACGAAAGAGAGAGGTACTTATCTTACGATCGTAAATTTAAAATATACTTGGCGCCAAGCATCATTCTGGCTATTATTTTTGCCTTTGCCATGTATAAAGCGACGAAAGACAGTGTTGTAACGTCATTAGTAACTACGTGTTTTATTACGTCTGTATTTCTCGTGATATTTCTGTGTTGCGACGTGATTCTGCGTCTGTGTCAGACACTGATCTTGCTGGTGGATCAACAGTCCAGAGAAAGTTTCTCGTCAGCAATGAGTTACACCTTTCACCTGAACATTGCATCCATAGGAGTTGTTGTCATCAGTGTGATAATATTTCTGGGACTAATAATTATTGTCCGGGAAAATCCATTTAATTATATCTGGCTGTTTGGTCCTCACGTAAATATCCCATTGATGATATTTTCTTTCTGTTTGCTAAGGATGACAAACTTGGCTAAATGGCAATCATCTTCTCTTACTGCCATGAAAGGACTAGATTATGGTACAGGTATGGCGTACAGTTTCTATTATGGGTATCTACGACTCATTCTACCATCTACAGGCACCAGAGACAGCAAAAGCATCAATGACAAAATTGAAAATTTTGAAGACAATCATAATGTTACTTTTCCTGTACACAAATTATTTATTTTGATACCATCTTCTGGATATATCCCACCAGATTTAAAAGAAGCTTCCCAGTGGATGGAGAGTGCAAGTGAGCTAGAAGAAGAAACACGAAATAGAGCTGGTAATATAGGTAGAAAGTACCGCAGCAATGTCTACAAGATATATCCTGGTGGATTACAAGCAGGTGTTAAACCTCAATATGTAGTGGCAGAAGGTGCTTCACCTTTGTTAACATATCATGAGGTTTTACAACATAATCATCCAGAATCAGAGCTATTTAAAAGATATAAAACCGAGATTATCCAGATATTTTATAAAAAGTTACAAAATATTTTGCAAAGTAATCCAGATACTAGAGACTTATGCGAATTAATTTATTACGATGATTATGACTCTAATGGAGTAAAAGTTAATGTTGGAGAAATAATCTTAGAAAGAATATCTAAGCTTCAAAGCTCCACTTAAATACAACAAAAATGAAAGAATTGTACGTGTTAATAAATTCTATCATATTGTACAATAACACATTTGTGTTATTTTCGTTATCAATGTAATTTTATGTGTATAGATATTTACCAAAAGTATTTTATACAGTATTTTTCAGTACAGTAGTGTAAATGATTACTATAAGAACACAAGAGTGTGCACATGTGTATGTAAAAGAGTAATTTAAAGTTTATATAAATTTCTATCTCGCGATTTTATGCTTTATGTTTTATTTTGTACTTTTTTATGTTATCAAACAAGTAACAATTATGTTCTACATTGTTATACTACTAGAAAATATTGTAACAAAAACTTAACTTTTATATTATCTCTACTTTTGTTTATATATATGTATAAGAACTTGTATCTTCTTGAAATAAAAAAAAACTTTTATTATATATACGTTGTTTTTTAACCTTTAGAGGACGGGGGTGGTCGAAATATCGACCACCTACCAGGTTGGGAACTTGTACCGACTAATCCGATAAAATTATAGTCCTTTAAAGGTTAAACTTCTTTTTTGTGCCCATTTTATGCTTCCTAAAAATTTGTACAACAAAAAAGTAAAATATATGTATACGTATAAAATGTATCATTTATTCACATATACAAATTTCTTAAGAAACACATTACAAAGTATTGTAAATCATTGTCATTCTCATTACAAAATAATGTAATTCATTCTCATATCATGGGAAGACATTTAACTCTTTCTAAGGCGCGCTTCAACGAAAAAGCTCGTTATATGCGGCGTCCGCAATTGACAATTACGGTTTTCATATCGAATATATACGTTGTCCGCAACTGAGAAATTTTCTGACGACGAATATATTTGCTGTCCGCATTGAAAAAGTTAAAGACTGTTCATGGTCATTTTTTATGAGCATTTATATATGTATAAATGTACGTGTTTCTTTAATTAAAAATCAGTATTCAAGTTTTAATTGTATGCGTATAATTCATATGAAAATAGGAAGTCACTTATCGATGAACATCATCTCTTAAGGAAACTTGTAATTCTTAATAGAATCACTGGCTAAAGGCACACGATTACAAAGTTTCAACCACGTGCTTTTCATTGTTGTAAAATCGATCTACAACATTTTCAAATATATGGCTGCGAACATGTAAAGACCGTCACATAAACAAGAGATTTGTTTTGTTCACATGTCCATTTCAAATTGCTCTGGAGATTCCTCGATCAAATTATCTGCAATATCACAAACATGAGAAAATTGCTAATATGCATAAATAATAAAATTATTAAAAGTGAATTACACTATAGTGTATTGTCACTTAACCGACTGGCCAAAACTTAGACGCTTTGCCAGCAGCAGCTATTCACTAGAAACTTATTAATCAGCTTAGTAACTACTATTAAGCGCGTATCAAGAATGAAATTTGTACGTGGTGACTTCATTTTCTAACCGGTCGATGAAGTATTTCCATAAAATAAACTGACCTTTATCAGCAGTTTTAGAAGTATTTTTCATGATACTTGGTGTATTGCCCTTTAACAATTCTGGCGGTATAGTCAGCGTATTTCGTGGCGGTGTTCGCGATATAGGAGAGTTCCGCAAATTCATCAGAAATGCACGTTCATATACGATACGAGTTCCTGCATAAAGTACAAAGATTTTATTATCTCAACTTATTTATTTATATAAATATCGTAGATACAATGCGTGATACAAAAAATACAATTTTTCTCACTTAAATTATAAACACGGATAAAGATATTCATAAAAACTTTACAGAGAGACATATTATATTTCTTACAAAATTGCGACGTAATTCTTGTAATCATTTGTTGCAAGTTTTTTAAAGTTGAGCCATTGTGATATAAATTTATCTGATAAGAACAATTAATTACTGTTGAAGTATACACTGTATAAAAAATTTGATGAGACAGATTGTCTATCTATTGTTAAGATTTGGTAGAACAATATGCTGTTACAAATGCTTTCTCTCTTAGTAGAAGAAAAATAGAGTTCAAGTAAGAGAAAAAAAGAAACAGTGAAACAAATAAAGAAAAATTCAGAAGTAAAAACGAGAAGCAGAATAATGTAATAAAATGCAGAAATATACAATATACAAGAATGAGATCCGACAGCTATAAAACGACCACGTATACGTGTGGTATCTATTTTTACACAAATGTATTTCTGTACTAACATCTACCTAACGTGAAAGGGGTGCAAGAATCGGCGAGATTTCCAGAAAACAAACGTGATCGTATAATGACAGTAAAAAAATATGAAACAAACTTCAACTATTGTTGAACCTCAACATAAGAATTTCTCGCCGTGCATTTTTTTCTACTTATCTACTTAAAACATTACAATACGTAAATAATTATACAAATAGTATAATCGAAAACAAATCACGTTGCACAACGCGCTTGCTCGCAAATTACATGGCTTGTTATTGTTTACCCGTTCAGATGTTACTCGATTGAATAGATGTGTAATGTGCGTTTATTGTGCGGAATACCGGCTGCCGTGTGCGCAATCAAGCTAAAGTTATCTCAAAGCCCGTTGAAGGCCTTCGTCGTTTTCGCACTTGTTTTTCGAAGCGCCGTGACTTTTAGCGCGTCGTGGCCAGCGTGGCGCAGCGATAAAAGTATTACGCGTCACCGATTATACATCGGATGATGTTGGGCCGGACACATATTACGTTCACAAACATTAATTCGACCTTGGCCGTTTTGCCAGATCGGTCAGAAATTGTGTGTGAAGCGTTTATGAAAGTGTTACGAAATAAGCGTAACCCAATATTGATATCCTATATTTATATAAAAGAAAGAGACAAAATATATTATTTATTTAAAACTCACACGTGTGTGATTGATTACTTTTTAACGCATAAAAAAGCAAAGATACTTCGTTCAAAAAACCTAATCATAAAAAACCCAATTATTAAAAAAAATGATAAGACAAGTAGACACAAAAAAAATGTTGCTGACATTTTAAAAACTAAAATGTTCTGCGTTTTTTTCTTGCGTATATACGTACATAACTAACTTGTTTATTCGACTCGCTTTTTCTCAATTCCCTCACTCTTCCTTTCGATGACGCGAAGAAAGAAAAAAATAGAGGCTATCCTTCTATGACTGAAACGCAATAGTCCGTATTGCGTATTATTTACATATTATATCTCGTAAGTTCATGTTAGACAGTCGAAGTTTTAGGTATAATTAAACTTAATTTAAAAGACAAAGGATGGGAGTCCATAAGGCGGGTTTTTGGCCCTAACAATAGTTAAAAATTGAAATGTATCTTACTAATGTTATAATGATTTTTTTTTAATTTTGAAGGGTTGTACTCTAAGGTTTAAGCAATAGTTTTACTTATTTAACGGGATTTATCATTTTAATTGGCAAACTTAGGTATATTTGTAATTTTTACAAAAAACTACCGGTTTTTGCACATTTAACTTTATTTTTTAATAC
>QVNV01002278.1:0-14087 GCA_014825455.1 Pseudomyrmex pallidus
TTTTTTTTTTTTTTTTTTTTTTTTTTTTTTTTTTTGTTTTGTTTTGTTCGAACATATTCTCTCATGCGCGTTTTTGACGATATGTCAAGATATGCGCTGAACGCGTTAATAACGCAACGCACATAAAATTTTTCTCTCTTCCTCTTTCTCTTCTAAGCCACTAGTAAACCCGCGGAATTTCATTGTTGCCGGTCGCCGTTACGGTAAAGAACCTTCGTTACCGCTATACGATCCAGATTCATCCGGTGCTCGACGAGATTTTACATGTGTGTGTGTGCAGCTTGCCGGCGCGCGTTGGAGGGGCATCGGGAAGCCATCTCCGCGAAATTAAACGATAAATCAGTAAATCGTTTCGCAGTGAAGTGATTAGTGCCGGCAGTAAAGTCACTCGAGAGTTTGAGAGGGCGACCGGGAGAGGGTGGAAAGAGCCGGTTCGAATTCCAGGGACGGGGAGAGCTTGCTTCTGTTCTGTCCTTCCCTCCCAGTTTTCCCGTTTCTCCTACATATGCTTTTCCACGCGCTCTCGTCGACGGGGTTCCGTTTGTTAAATCCGTACTTTTACGGGCGATACGCGGCATTTCCAGCTAGAGAGATTCTTCTTGCCCCGTATCGATTTTCGACTTCGCCCGGTACAATCGGCAACATATTGCAGGGTAATTTGCACCCCGGGGGAGGGTTACCCATAGAGGGTCACTCAGCCGCAAAAACTCACCGACACGTGAAATGAAAATTTATTCTCGTTATCCGCACCGAAATCGACCTGGGTGGTCCTGATTACAAATAAATCCGCCAGCTGCCACTTTGACAGTTTCTTTGAGTTAGTTGTGAAGAGGTTTTTCCGGTAAGCGACACGCACGCGAAGTTTTTCCCCCTCTGTCTATATATTTCATCGAAAGAGAAAATCTCTTTATTTCTACGTTTGGTATTCTGACATATTTGATCCGCTCGATTACTTCAAAGTCCACATTTATCTATTAATATTATTTGTCATTTATTATTACTCTTGTTTTGCCGTTTTGCTCTTTGATAGTGGGAATTGGTTTGTCGGATATAGCCTGTTATAGTTTTCATGGTAGTTTATGCAGACTGAAATATAGGTAATTTAAATAACTGATTTAATTAATGAAATATGTGCGAATTTTGCATACAAATACATCCGATGCGAACATACACACAGAGAAAAGTGATATGCCATTAAAGTTGAATTAAACATCTCAATATAAATTATCTATCGCTCGAAGCAAACTTTTAATTATAGTGGAAATAATAAAGACACTTAAAATAATCTGTTATTTAACTGATATTTCAATAATGATATGGTGTTTCTGTTATAATTATTTTGTTAAAAAATTAGTTTATTTGTTTTATATGCAAAAATCTTTATCTTTAATATTCGCACAATGTGATGAGAAGAGTTATTAACTAATTAAAAGATTGTGGAAACTCTGAGTAAAGAGAGACTGAGTAATAGTGTTTATCGTTTCGTTTTCTGATAATATTAATAGCTATGAAAATTTCTATTCCACAGCGATTTTATCCATTGACTTACGTAACACGGTGATTTCGATAGCACGTTTCGCAACTAAAAAATGACGTTTAAATTTCTGTGATCCGATACCGCCAAGGGATTCGACGTATCCATAAACTTTTTACGACACCTTTCCGACGCAAAATGGCTCGGAAATCACGTATCACATTTTGTGCGCGATGCCTCGTGAGATGACACACAGATAAAATCTCTGTATTTTTATTTCTACGTAGTAATGCGCTAACGTTCCGCGCAGCGAATATAAGCTCAAATGGCATTAATAAAAATAAGAAAAACTCCCGTATGGAAACAGTTACTATAGAAATATGTTATTAAAATTTTAAAGAGATATCTGAATCTCTATTAATGAGAGATCCGAAAGATGATTATATAATAAGTCAGTAAATATTTGTGGTTTTTTAGAACAGGATAAATAAATAATTTATAAAAAGAAACACTTTTAAAATATATTTTTACCTAAAATATATTTTTCTAATGTTAAATCACGCAGTTCTTGTACATTGGAAAATACTACATTTACACATAATTTCTACATAGAAGTATTATTACTTCTGTGTAGACTTTTGTTACATCTTTATTATTCATATACAGTCGGTATATGAAGCGCAATAAAATCGAAATCTTTTTCTTTGGAAAATAAACTTTTTTTTATCAGTAACATTTAATATAATTAACGTTTAACAGTTCACCGTGAAAACAGAGAGAGAAACATATACATACGTTACAATATAACATCAGTCACACATATTATACATAGATATATAAAACGTTAACGGTCTGTGAAATATTTCTTTCCTTAAAGAAACCAACTTCTTTCTTCTTTTTAATATATTCTTTTATATAACTTCAATGCATATAGGTATTGGTATGTATTGATTTTTATATAATAAGTGTCGTTTTATATAGAGGACGACCAATTTGTACCGATATGTATGTCATGTAACATTACAACGAACAAAATGTGTCGCTCTGACCTGCCTATTGGATCGATTGATGAAAAATGCATAAAAAACACATTTAACATGACAGACTACTACACACGGATGCTTCACCAATAGAATCAATAAATTCACAAAAATCAATAATAAAAAAATATATGTGTATATGCATGGCAAACATATAACATTCATTTATATTTTACTCTTTATAAAATATTTAACTTTTAAATTGCCAATATTAAATGTTTGTTTGAAAATGTCGTTTTATTTTGAGCAGAGTACTTATTATACATATTTTAAAAGTACATATATTAATAATTTAAAAAAATATAAAGAGAAAAAACATATAGAAAAATTGTCAAAGTTCTATTTGGTAAAACATTCTTTTGACATCACACCAAACTTTCAGTAACATGGTTTTTAGCTGATATCACACGTACATAAACACGCAGTTATTCACACACAAAGTCCTTTCATCACTTTCTATTTTTTATACGAAGCGTAAGTATCCGAAATGACTGATGGAGATAGCGATAATGGTATCATATTGCTGCTGATAAGTTTTATTCTTCAGAAGAACAAATGTCAAACGCTGTCTGGTCAAAATTTACGAGTTGGGCTTCGAATTGCTGCCTCGTCAGTCTTATTCATCATATATGACCCAGTGCAATTTATTCATTTATTTATAAATTTCTGAACAAACGCTCTAAGAAAGAAATTTTCGAACACCAGAATCATCGATGTCTTAAATGGTTATACTTGGACGAGCTGTCAATAAAAACACTACGTGCAATAATGAGTCAGCGACATTTGTTTTTGTAAAAGACGAAATTTGTCGCAACGTGATATTACTTTTGCTATCTATGCGTCGTATCGGATACTTATCAATCACGTATCTTGACACATTTTATATTGAGTAAAGTGTTTCATATTCAATTTTTTATTCCACGTTGCTTTGGCATATAAAAGTTTTTGTTTACTAAACTTTCATTACGTTAAAAACAACCATAAATACTTAAGATTTTAAATCGGTACATTTTATAGCCACTTAAGTATACAAAATAAATATATTATTGTTATGAAATAATTCGTGTTATAAACAACGAGATTATGTTAAAAAAAAAGAAGGTTTTTTTCAACCGGTAATTTTTTATGTGTGTTCACTACAGTGTGGTGAACAATCGATAGAGAAGCGATATGAATGGCAGAAGTCTCACTCATATAAGAGTACATTGGTCAAAGTCATGTAACATTTGCTTTAACAACTTTGCACCCTGTAAACAGCAATACACATTACACGACATGCTAATGTGTATGCGTCGTTAAGCGTAATTCAAACATCGTTTACTTAAGTTACATAAAATTTCTTAAACCATCAGTCTATATTATTTACGCTGACAATCGTTATTTGATATATACTGTTAAATTATACTGTTATAATCGTTATTTGATATACTGTTAAGTTACAAATAAATATTGCCGAACTGAATGCAAATAAGATAATTAAAGAATGATTTTCTAAATTGGCAATTTAATAGTTTGTGCAAATTTCTTTTAGATAATTGTCTTGCAGCCGGAAAAAACATCATTTTCATATACAAGCAGAGATTCTCAAACGTTGTCTAATGTATGTGTAACATAGACATACAAGCTATTTCAGAAGATTTTCACACTATTTTACAGATGATTTTTTTTGAACTTTAAACTCGTTTGTTTGCAGACGAGAAGGTCAATAGCTTTTGATAAGTAACAAGAGTTTATTTTATATTTAGTAGAAGTTTGACAAAATTTTATATCCTGAGTTACAAAACTATTCATAGTTGAGCATTGAGAAACAGTTCTCCGGTTTTTTTTTTCAATTTCTTTTTGCAATTATATGAAAAAAAAATAGTTTTTCACAGTAAATAAAAAAAAACAATATAAATGAAATCGCGCATGCGAAAATTCTTGGAACGCTTTGTTCCTACGTACTTACTAATAATACTGTATATATGTATAATATAATACTGTATATATAATATATATGTGTGTGTATCTTTTTCTCTAAATATAGACATATATTTAAATATATGTATTGTATATATACATGTATATATCAGAACTTTGTTTTCTCTTATCGAGCAGTCAGAATAAAAGTATGTTCGAAAGATATCCTACGGCGTCACACACTGTTCGCGACAAAAAAAAAAAAAAAAAAAAAAAAAAAAAAAAATAAGAAATAAGCTTAGTTCTCGACTTGATCCAGTTTTGAAGTGAGTCATCACTTAAGCTACTTTTCTGATCTGACATAATAGAGAGAGCTATCGCTCCTTAAATCTTATCTACAGCATTGAAGATGCCCAATGCTCGTCAACACGTTGAACATACATACTATTTTAACAGCTAGTGGTTCTCAGCAATCGTTCTCAGCTGTTGTTGTTAAGTTACGGTTCTTCATATCGAGTATTACTTACGTAACTCTGTATTAATAATTCATCTATGCAAATATCTTTAAATAAGGAAGTCGTTATCGAGCTAAATGTGTAAGAACTAAAGAATTTAAAAAATCATAATGGAAGATAAATTATCAAATGTGTCATAATATTTTTAAATCAGGAATTGTATAATGAAGATGACATCACTCCATTAAAAGTTCGAGTTGTATACTCAAAAGAGAAAGAAGCAAATATATTAGAATTTTTTTAATATTTCTATGTTCTTTAACATTGGACCATTTTCTTTTATCGTATAAGATAAATTATCAGAAAATGAACATCCAATTTGCAATTTAACATGCGTTAAAGTATTCTTTGATCAAGAAATAATGAATTTTCTAGTATTTCCACGAAATTTCCGTCGAGTATTTGTTAGTACTTATTATTGCTTAGTATTTTGTGCCGTAACGGAAGCGTATCCGATAGTAT
This sequence comes from Pseudomyrmex pallidus, assembly GCA_014825455.1. Lineage (NCBI taxonomy): Eukaryota > Metazoa > Arthropoda > Insecta > Hymenoptera > Formicidae > Pseudomyrmex > Pseudomyrmex pallidus. The sequence continues at coordinate 5,391 of QVNV01002278.1, forward strand.
AACGTATTAACAATTACTAAATCTATATTCTATATCAACAACACATTTAAATATAATAAACACACTTGTTTTTGTAGAGATCTGTATATGAAAAGATCACGTATTGTATATCTATATAATTCTAGACATTATTCTTTTTTTAAATTCTTTCTCGTATATTTAATCACACTTTTAAGATAAGCGTAATTCTAAAAATGACACTTATTTGTGCGATCCTTTATCGTGGCATACGATATGAACTAGTCTTAAATTCTTCACGGTAAACAGATTGTCGTAACAGTCGTAGATGTCCTGTTCATTGATCGTGTCCTGTCGTGAGATCTTCAGTATCAGCGGAACTAGTGTTCTGGACCTTTCGATTCTGCAAAAAAACAATAATTGGATCACCAGTTTTCACAACAAGTTGTGTGTGTTTAATAATTATCAAAAATTAAAATAAAATCGATTTTTAAATTTTCTTAACTTGAAAACTTATAACAACTTATATAAAATATTTTTCTAATAATATATAATTTTTAAACGTAAAATTGCTAAACGTGTTGTCTTACTTGTGATCCAAATTCCATGTGGAAAATAAGGCGAGCTCCTCTTTGGATCTGTACGGATTAATTCTGTGCTTGTCGCCGTAAGCACAGCCACTTGTGTTCCACCGTCCCGCGCATCTGAACTCGCCTTTCTTATCGCAAATTGCAATTTGCTTTGTTCGCGATTTCACATGATAAGGACAACTTTTCGGATTTTCGTCGTTCGCCGTTTTTTCCTTTCTCTCGGATTCCTTCAGCTTTCTCGCGTCCGTTTCGTCGAACGTATCCGGATCGGTGGTCGCATTCGACGTATCCGACGATTCGGGAAGACGGAGATATCGCTGACAAAGATATGTTTCGTCGCTGATACGACCGAAGTTGCACGGACAATGCTCGTAGCACTGACTAGAATCGATCTCGTCACTGTCATCCTTCGAGTCACGCTTTGCTCTACTCCTGTCGAAGTAATATCCGAAATAGTGATCCTCTTTGAGCTGAAGTTTGAAGAATTCTATCGCGTACAAAAGTTGTTCTCTCGCCTTGCGGTCGTTCATGTACACGTTCGAGCTCTTGATCTGCTCTACGGTTTTGTACAGATAAGTGCGTATCCTATCCTGACATCTGCGATGCATATATGCTTCCTGTGAATAAAGTACAATCTGTCAAAATATATATATTGACTGAAGAGAATATTTGTAGTAGATATTATTACATATATATTATTAAATAATAATGCATATATTATATATTATTAAATTATATATATAAATATGTGTGATATAAAATATTGAGATTTCAATTCTTTAAACACTACGCTGTAGTGGTTCTCTCGCATTGAAAATCGCATGTAACGTTGTTACAACACGGGAATTTTTTTACATGTTTTTACATTTTTTACTAATATCGTTAATTTGCATTCCGCAGAGCTGTCGAGCTGTACTGCGGTACAGCTCCACAGCTCTAGCTCTTTGCCGTAGCAAAAAAGATTAAAACTCTCTCTAAAGTTTTTTTCTGTGGAACAACGCGCGCGCGCGCCATACATGTGTTATTACAGAATCTCATCTTACAGAACTTACCTTGCTTGTGCAATTAGTTTCTAAATCTTCGAACCACTCCGGATGCTCGTCCTTCGTGCTAAGAGCTGTCTTAGAGTCGTCTTTGTTCAACGCTTTGTTCAGCAGCGCGACTTTTGCTTTAAGATTTTCCGTCAGGAATTGCGCCACCTTGTCACCGGCGATGAGGAAATCGATGTTCACGCGTCTCAGTGCATCGTAGAGAATGTCCGCGTCTGCGGGAAATTGTTCGTCCTTGAAAAAAAAACTGCACGTCTTTGCTCGCCTGTCGGTGAAAGAGTAGCGATCTACTTTCTTCTGAGACTCGCTCGAGCGTTGCCAAGAAGTTGGCAAACTTGGAGAAACTAACACTAGAATACTTAACTTTGGCGCACGGCCAGGTTCGCAATGCATTCGTTATTGTGTCGCGATAAACTTAGGTGGAATTTGTACGGCAATGTGTCTTCGAACTACACTCTGAAGTTATGACGAGTGATTAATGTAACATATAGTGTGACAATGTCAGGAATGTGCAGGGAAGGCACTGATAGCTTGATACGATTATGAATTTGTTGACGATCACGTGCAATCGCGAATTGATAGAAACTTTTAGAGTCTGCAATTAAAATGTTAATTTCAAATTAAAAAAAATTTTCTCTGTAAAAACATATTTAAAATATTATTTGTGTAACTAAAAGTTTACACGCGTGGGAACATCTTCTCGAAAATGTTCCGTTATATACCAAAGGATAATAATAAATTTATATCCTTTATATTTTTACTGAATAATTATTTTTTCAGAGATTCTACGTGCCATCCGTAAAATATTCTCGTTAACTCTTTAACGCTGTTATCGTAACATGAAAATGAATTCGATTAAACCGCGAGTCCAACTTGTCAATATTATCTGAAACTAGAGCAATTGATGTCACTTCGAAGATTGAAGATAGAATATTCAATCTGTGGACAGATGATATCCTTCCTTCTGTTGCCAATTTGTTTCAATTTCCAAAAGCTTGTGTCGATAATGTTTTACATTGTATTATGTCGTCATAATATACTAACCGGATAACACTTTCTCTCCTGGCTTTTGCAGAATTAAAGTAGTCTGTGGCTTCAATGTATAAAAATATTCCTCATCGATCAACGATCCATCTAGAAGAAAGACATTTATTTCCTCCGGGTCGTTAGTCACCTGTAAAGATACATTATCGATCTTCTTTATTAAATTCTTTTTTTGATTTGCACACACACACACACACACACACACACACACACACACACACATGTATTACATTTCAACAATTTAAAAGCTCGTGAAAATTTAAGTATTCGGGTCGATACAAGCTGAATGCATGTGCAATTACAAATATATTTATTAACTTTCCTTAAAGTAGTAAAGTGTAGAATTAATTGCACGTAGAAATTCGAAGTAAATTTAATAACTTAAAAATTCGCATAGGACGCATCACATGTATGCAAAATATTAATTTATCTTCTTACGGAAATTAAATCTCCATTGAAATAAAACACATTAGTCAAGAGTCAAACTTTGGATCTCTCACATTCTCTTGCACGGAAAGTCTAATAACTATTTTTTTTTTAATGAATGTGTGATCAATAACAAGAGAAAAAATATTGAATATATCTTTAAATGTCTTTTAAGACATCAAGGTTACGTTATGTATGATACTAACGTATCCTGGTTAGACTTTTCTGTAAATAACTTCGAAGGACGAATTTACAAGGATTACTAACTTTTACATCGATGCTTTCATCATCATTTTCGCGTTCTTCTCGAAAATATCGAAAGTTGTAGACGTTGTATTCGTTTTGCGAATATTCAACTTTTCTCAATCAACGGAGTTAAAAAGTTTGAACACTTATAAATAAGTAAACAGATAAAAATTTCTTTGAAGTTTGCTTCTTGATTTCTATTAGTCATAGAGGATGTTACTTTTAGAAGTTAATAAATTTTTTCTTAGTAAGACATAATTTAATTTGTTTTCACAATGATTTGTTTAAATGACAACGCAACCGCTCGTGATTTCGTTCTGCACTGGCATTGACTGTACGTAAGTGTACATTTGGGTTGATTTTTAAGTCAACAAGCGAAACGCGGATTTCTCCGACCTTGACACTGAGATTACTTCTTGCCTCTGGCCCGGCTGGTTCGATAGAGCCAGCGGTGGTGGGCGCGAATTTCAAGGACGCACTGCAACTGGATTAACCTACCCATCCTCGAAATGCTACTACCACTGTGCTGTGGCGTACCTACATACATACATACACTTCCGGCCTCTTTCGCGTATCAAGGACGGTAGTTGAAAAATGGTCGAGGTATCGATGCGATCGATACCTCGACCATGATTCAGAAAATACATCTGTCCGTTTACCGTATTTGTGTGCGGTTTTATCGCAACTTTATCAAGTTCTCTCATGTCACAACGCAAAGACCCAACTGTCGCGAAATAAAATTCTACATGTTGTATGTACATGCACTGCAACCAGTATTTCATATCATCGCGATATAACAAAAATATACTCATATTTTTTCTATATCTAGATAATGGAAAAAATATATACTACTTTTATAAACTAAAATATTATAGAACTGAAGATTTAGAAATGAGAATTTTTGTTTTATCGAAGGATATCAACTCTGTCAAAATGTATAGGTAAGAAAACATCGTACTTCTTTTAGAAAGTTTTAATATCAGACTTCATAAGCGTAAAACTTTATTTATTTGTCCTTTTTCTATACTGCTTTCGCACGTGATGAAGAAACATTCTAAACGTTTTCTCGTGGGAGAGATGATGACACTGCATAATTTCTGTAGAAAATAATATTCTTTTTACTCGATGCAAATCTCTATACATATTTAATGAGGAATTTTCTACTCTCAAAGCTAATATAGCAAAGCTGTATTAAACAGAGACTATGACTTATACCAGGTGTCTGTTCCAATTTGCACACTCGCTATCTCAGAGATTATACCGCGACTGCTGTCTTGTGTGCTCGTGACAATTAATGAAAAATTATTGTTGAGAGAGAGAGAGAGAGAGAGAGAGAGAGAGAGAGAGAGAGAAACCGCAAGAAATACAAAGCAACTGCGACAGGAATTGAAATAAAATCGGTTTAAGTGATTATTGTCTAAACAATAGAGAAAAAATAGAAACGCATTGAATGAAAGCGACTAAATCTAGACAGAACGTTCAAGTACTCGTGCACCGGACGCCTGCTTTCGATATTGCAAGGACAAATTCCGCACGTTGAGTGAGAATAAATCGAACAGCAACTTTTGTGCGTAATGCACCATGAATACTGTTTTTGCTTTTTATTATGCAGTTCTATATAGTACAAAATTTGATAAATACATGCATAACAAATATATAAACAAATATATATATACGTATATGTATACATATATATGTATGTGTCAAGTTTCATACTTAATGATCCAATATCTCAATCCGCGTTAAAAAAAAAAAAGTGTGCTTTAAACGTATCTTTAAGAATCGATATGAGGTCGACTTTACTTAAATGAATTTAGTGTCACCGTAATATATGTTAAAAAAACAAGCCGATTGCACTAATAGTCTATCCACGATATAGAATAATATTTACATGAAAAATTCCATTACATCATTGTTTGCAACTACATTGCGTGAAAATACGTTGCATTATTCATGTCTCTTACGCATCGTAGCGGATGAACACAGCACTTAATATTTAATACGTAAACTAAATATCTTTTGTTACATACTTACATTTAATTTTGAACATGCTTTTTGTTTCAAGTCTTGAAAATTTCGACAGGCGATGCCGATTTTTCGTGTGCGGTTCACATCCGTCACTTTGTAACCTTTAAGCTGCAATAAATATATCAGATAAGAATAAACGAGCTAATCTCTTCCGTAAAAACAATTTGAAACCGATAAGCACGAAGAAACATTTTGGCATTAATTAAGTTTTTTTACATAACAGTTGTGTGTATTATGATAGCAACAAAAACATATATTTATAATTAATTGTATTAATTTGTGTTTAGTTTTATTCAATTTATTAAATTCCCTAGTATTATAGTGTCAATTTTATTTTTCTCTTTTTGTCATTTATTCTGTAGAACAGTGATTACACATAGTTACGCACCATAAAATCAACATAATATTCGTGCTTTTATATTGTTTTGCTTTGATATTTAAGCTAAAAACAAATGCGCGCGATTAGAATACAATCAATTTCAAGAATTAAAAAAATCTTTCGAAAAAGACAGGAATTTAATATTTCAATTAAGAAAAGTTTTCAAGATGAATTAAATTTGTTTTCGTTCTTAGAGTATTAACTTAGAATTTTATATTTGTAATATTTTTTTAAAAAAATATGGTAAAACGTCATTTTTGTTTTAAAATGCCTTTTATGTAATTACAATAACTGATAAAATTCTGTCACTCTCATGCATAGAATAAATATAATAAATTTGGATAAATATAACGATAATTATACATACAAGCATAGTAATAAATTCTATAAATAAAACCGTTTTTAAGCATAATAATAAAGATAAGAGTAATCGCACTAACGTGATATTTAAGCTTTGCTGAGAAATTAATTGCATTAAGTGACATCGCATAATATTAGATCATCAGAAACTAAATAACCGAGCAATTGCACTTAGTTCAAGGCCATTAGATTTCCGCACGTGAACAATTTCTTTGAGTGACCCACATTTTATATTCAACGGTCTGTCGAAGCCATTTATCGCATAAATGTAAATGTCATGTGAATAATAAAATTATCGATGAAATCTGATAATCTCCGTTTCATTTGTATACACTTGTTATAAATGTAAAAATATTTATTAGTATATTAATAGTTTTTAATACACTTGTATCTAAGATAGGGAGAGATTAAAAACATTATTAATAATAAATAGGTTTTAACTATATTTAATGCTTAAAAATTATTGTTGCAAATATTAGAATATTATTTTAAACAAAGGTATGACGTATGTTAATTAAAAACAATATCATAATGCTGTCTACTATAATATTTATCTTTACTTTTTTATAATATTTATATCTACTATAATATTTATTTACATATGTTAATCCCTCTTTTTTATTGCAAAAAATACCAAGGAATGTTTACAAATAACATGATAAATTAAAATACCTCTTTTTGCATAAAAAAAATTTTTTTCAACGTTTAATCTCTTGCTTCTCGAACGGAGCATGCATTTTACTCCAATGTGTGTTTCGATATCTCGAAACACAAACTGTAACGATAATCTGGCCATGCACGATAAGCAGCAGCACGTGTATCGCATACCTCGCCTTTGCAGTACGATCCTTCTGTTAGACGGCGAAAGCAGTCGACGATGAGAGACATGTTTGTCGTCGAAGACTGACGATCAGGAGCGAGAGAAAGAGAGGACAACTCCTTCTACACACGCGCCAAACTCGACGTACTTGACACTTAGCACGCTGCTGCAATGCTGGGCACTTTACTCGCACTGACCCTGACACTGTCTCGCTTTTTATCGGACGTTTACGGGCGTTTCCGATAAGACTCGCGCGAACTGAAGTAAAAAAAAGAAAGACTGGTCGGGAAAAAGAAAAATGAAAAAAGATAAAAAACAACAGATGGAAAAAGGATAGAGAGTGAGCGCGGTGATGAACAACAACTGTTGCAACATCAGGTACCAGACTACCGGTAACTAGCTGGTAGTGGGGTCACTCCGAAAACGACTGCTACGACGCAAGTACTGTGGAACTTCCCCAGAATGTAGACCCGGAGAGAGAAGAGCGCGCGCAGAATGCGTATAGTAGAGAGTGGAGGAAGTAGCAGGTCCAGCGCCAGCAAAACGAGAAATGCATCTCGGCTGGCTTACGCGAGAAATAGTAACCCGGTATATGTGTGTAATATGTATGTACCAAAATGCGCGCCTGCGAACTAGCAACCCGATTTGCTTCTAGGTATGCAACAGAGGGCAGCATCGAACGAGAAAGAAACAATATGTATTGCGTTGCCAAGCTATTACTATATAATGATAGGGTCATTAAATATGAAACTTGACAAATATAAACTGCTGTCTAATTTTTTATGTATTTGGTGTATATTGTTTTCTTTTTTAAAGACTTTTTTAGGGTTATATATATTTACATCTATTATATATATTATATATATATATAACATATTTGTCAAGTTTCATATTTAATAACCGTCTGTGTGTGTGGTGATATATATATAATCACAATTTGTGTTGTTTGTTAAAAATAATAATAAAAATAGAGATATTGTAGACAAATAATATATTTAATAATTTACAATATTATTTAGTCTCTTTTTTCTAAATAACGACGTGCATGTCGTTTGTAGAACACTTTTCTTAGCGTAACACTTGACGACGCTTTCAAACTGATCTATCTATGAAAGAAACAATAACACGAGTCTATTTAAAGAATCATTTTATCAGCAAACTGTAAAGCTTTTAGCTTTTTTTCTATAAATTGCAATTGTTACTGCATATCTTACTTTTCTTATACTGTTCATAACAATGTTTCATGAATAGCGCTTTGTGCGCTTGAATTACAATGTGAAAGGCACACGCGAATTGTTTTTAATAATGCATTTAATAAAATAACAATCATAGCGTAAAAATTTAATTTTACTGAGTAAGTGTACATACCTAAAGATTTTAAATAAAATATGACGAATTACACACACACACACACACACACATATATATATATATACAGGGTGTCTGGTAATTACTGTATCACCGCTCGTAGGCAGGTAGAAGGGGTTATTTTGAGTCCTGAACCATTTTTTTCTATTACGTATAATAAAGGAGTAATTATTGAATAAATCAAGTCAATCAGCGACCTTTAGCCGGGCGCACGTCAGTGAGCCGCGCGGAGCGCTCACGCACACAGGCGCGTGGTTCACTGACGTGCGTTCGGCTAAAAGTCGGCGCTGATTGGCTTAATTTATTCAATAATTACTCCTTTATTATATGTAATAGAAAGAAATGGTTCAGGACTTTTCGACTCAAAATAACCCCTTCTACCTTCCTACGAGCGGTGATACGGTAATTACCAGACACCCTGTATATATA
>QVNV01002279.1:0-17830 GCA_014825455.1 Pseudomyrmex pallidus
TTATATCAAATGTTTGATCTTATTGTTTAGCAATATATAGTGTAGTAAAAATATAGTCTAGTATAGTTTAGTAAAAATATAGTTTAGTATAGTTTAGTAAAAATATATCTTGTGTGTGTGTGTGAGAGAGAGAGAGAGAGAGAGAGAGAGAGAGAGAGAGAAAGAAGACAATACATTACGTTCTCAAATAAGACGAACAATTGAGCTGTAATTGCTTATTAAAGAGATTGCGGCGTGCGTTAGATACCAAATATTCACGGAAAATCTATTAATTCTCGGAATATATACAGAGCAACGTGTTCATTTTCTGTTACATAGTGTAAGACACATATGTCGACGTGTTCACAAGCAACATTTCCCCTTTCCCTTCTTCTCCATACAACCGCCAGTATGTATTCTCGGAAATCCCGACATGTGGACGACGCGTTTATTCAGCGTGAACAGAAATCGCTTTTATAATTGACCTTATAATTGACCTTTCGACAATTTGAAAAGAAAAAATAATTATAACTTTTTCTTAATAATTCTCGTTTGTGAGAAACAAAACGCGCTCTCGACATAAAATATAACTTTTAATACTTTTAATAATACTTTTAATAATAAATATTCTAATACACTTTAATATACACTTTTAATATACACTTTTTTAATATACTTTTTTTTTCAATTTTAGATACGAATATGATGTGGACAAGATACTGACGCAGATGCAATTTATCGGAGCCGACGATAAACCTCTGGGAGCTATAAATTGGTTTGCCGTGCATCCCACCAGCATGAACAATACCAATCGCTTGGTATCCAGCGACAATGTGGGCTACGCCTCGATCCTCTTCGAGAAAATGATGAATAAGGACGCCTTAGTTGGCAAGGTAGATACTTCGCTAATACGAGTGTGTGTCTCGTTAAATTATTAATCCCCCCAGAAAATAACACAAGCACAGCGACAAATACGCGGCGCTACTATTTATAATATTTGAAACGTGGGTGTCGGATACACAATGAAGAGAAGAGATTAAATAAATCCGTCGCATCTCCAGAGGCAACAATTGCGGAAATTAAGTGCACGAGGGTTTCCACATTTAAATAAATTATCTCAAATGTTGCACATCGCGTGCAGACGGTAGTTCCATGAGAGCGCCTGTCCTTCTGTACTCCCGACGTGCACCGAAGAGATCGCGTGTGCCCGCCCGTCATTATCTCTTTTTCCCTTTCGAGCTAAATCCATTTGGCCTTACCGTTTCGCGGCAACATGGTAATGTTGCACATAACAGCCTTTTTTCTTTTTACCGCACAGCATTAATAAATTCTTAACTGCCGCATTGCGATAACAACGTGTGCATTTATATCTTATAACCAGAACTATAGTGGTCAGATATATATATCGGTGGTTAAATAATACAGTTCGCGATTCTTGACTGCAAACTGTGAATAAATAATGCCTAATGCAATAGCAAATAGCTAATGCGGTTTACCCCGTAAAAACGTATTAAAGCGTGATTACACGTTAATCTCGTTCACAGAAGCGAAAATGCGAAACGACTTTGCTTCGCTATGAACGTAAGAGATCTTATCCTAATATAATTAATGATTAACACAAGTTTATTGTATTGTTTGGTGGTGGTAAACCGCACCCCATTGTGCGATTCAATGAAACTCTAAACTCTACTTTATGACACAATGCAACGGCGCGCCACAACGTTTGTTTTATCTTTCATATTTATCGCAATTCTCTTTAAACTTTTACATACTTGAAACGGTATGTTACGGAAATTAAAATAAATTTAATAAACTCTTAGTAGTGTGAGTAACAAAAACTTTAAGATAAATATAATATCCGTTGAAATAACAGAATAAAAAAAAATCAAACGTACCTTTGCAGCTCAAAAATCTCACGAGAAAAATCTTTCTTTTTAAACCAGGGCTCGTTCGTAGCAGCTTTTGCCTCGACCAATCTCGGCGACGTTTCGCCGAACACTCGTGGTCCGAAGTGTGAGTTCACCGGTAAAAACTGCTCCGATCAGTACACATGTCCCGGCAAAAATGAAATGTGCTTCGCCTCCGGTCCCGGCAAGAACATATTCGAGAGCACGAGCATCATCGCTCATAAGATTTACAAGGAGGCGGCGGTAAGTTGCGCTATATTTCTTTTTATTTTTATCTTTACAGTTTCCAACGTTTCTCTTTCTTCGTGTAACTTGCAAGTATAACAATAAAACGTTGCTCGTACACGCAACCGCGATTTTCATACATCAAACGGACTTTCTGATGAGATCCACATCCGCTTGAAAAAAAGCCGATCGACAAAAAAATTTGATTTCTCTGTTTGCTTACGCACGTGAACGCCAAAAGTGGATGTTAATTAATTGAATGTGAAAATCGAATTACGCTGCCGCATTCATTATTGTGCAAAAATGAAATAAGTGAAAATCAGGGAATTTCATGGTCTCGGCAACGCGCGCGCAAGTTCAAGTGTGCTACAAAGCGGGAAGAGATTGAACGCGTTATTATCGCGCATTGGGAACCGCGTGCCCATTTTGTCAGTGTGTGTATTCTTAATTACAATACTACATTCTTTTTACCAGCGGAATCACCGACGTGTCAAGATGATTATCGAGTTGAGTAACTCGCTCGCGCGCTTAGGGCGATCTAAGAGAGCGCGATTCGTTAATTAATTAAGAATGAGCGCACAATGCGCGTTTGTACGCATCGCGAAACATTCGCGGTTGTATCTGGAAACTGAAAGTTTTCTACATATACATATATTGCTTCATTACAATTACAACTCAATTATAACAATATCAGATATTTTAATTAAAGCGCAACTTGTTTGCACATTTTTTTTTTTAAGTTTGAATCAATAAACCGATAATTAAACATTTGGCTAATAATTTAATCTGGAAAATAATATGAAACTTAAAACAATCTAAAAATGTAAAAAAATTATCGGTTATTAAAATACTTGAAATATTTTTAATTTAAGATAGTTTTTATCTTGTGTTATCGAATAACGATTTTTTTAATATACTGCAAGAAGAAAACACTACACGTGTTTATTACAATTCTGCTGATTGATTACAAAAAAAGTTTAGTAAAAGAGAAATTGCGAGCATCTTTCAAGCGTGTAAAATTCTTTTTTTTTAAGCGTTTAACTAAAAATTAACGCTAAGTTAATAAACAAAATTTTCAGTCTCTGAATTGTTCTGACATTTTAACGACTATTTGTTTTCTTCGGAACTACAATGATGCATTGTAACATTAATCAGTGGGAGAAATCAGAGAACTGCTCGGCAGTTCAATGAAAACTTCTTTGAGAGATCATATGTTATTTCGTTATCGTCAACTTCCTCTTCGTTGAATAGGTGAATGACGTCGATTTAGCTTGGAAACTCAATATTCGTGAGAAGACGTTATATCTTCGCGATATTCTGCATTATACATTTTATGTCAACAAAATAAAGACACGAAACACAATACTTCGTCATTAATGTTTTCCGATGTTGTTTTTATACAAAACCAGTTGTTTTTTTTTTTTTTTTTTGTATAACGACGTAATTATATTGTCATGTCGTCAATTCCTTTTTACACAATTTTATTTATGCACACGTGGGTACAAAAATCTTAACATCTACTTTTCTTACTCTTACAATACAATTTGTTTTTTTTTTCTCAACTCGATCGTTTCTAAATATACATAATTCAATTTTCTCTTCTCGCTTTCTTCCGATTTAATTTATCGCGTGGACCTTTTTTCGCGGACTCCGCAATTGAAGCTTTCAACTTGTAAAACTACATGTACGCGTCTATTGCACAAGGATCGTAAGAATTTCTCAAACAGTTAGATCACCGTGACACTTTTTACGAGAGACAGCAGGTCTCATATTTGCATACTGTTTTCGTAATCGTTTCTCAATTCACGGCACATACATGTTGCTCGGAATAAAAATTGGGGCAATTCTCAATGTTCTCTCTCGAAATTTATGTTATTACGCCGTAGTCACACGCTGTATGAGATATAAATCGATAGCTCCGATGACATGCGCAGTTTCAACGAAATTCCAATTCCGTCGAAGTGGTTGCCCTTTTTTTTTGTTTTTTGTTTTTTTTTTTTTTTGAAGAAAATGCACCTTTGTGCGATTTTCGCGATTCGTTCATTTAATAGAGTGAAAATAAATTAAAAGAACTACTCCTGTAACCTCTCTGTGGAAGTAATCGATTCTCGCGCTGCTGTCAGGTGCAATCAAGCGCTTCGAAGTAGGGCATCGGTATAATATAATACATCGAAATTAAACAATAAGATAAAGATACTTTTTATTTCAATTTGTAGAAAAATAAGATCAGAGGTTTTGTATATTAGGAAACAAGATCAATTTACGACAATGTGATAATGACGAAACTAAACGTACATACGTTCACAACACATTGCAGTTTATTGAAATCGACATCAACATCACATAAAATTAAAAAAAAAAAAAACATAAATATATACTTTGTCACATCGACTAGCAGATCGATTAATGCCCTTTACGAACGAAGCGCTCGATTTTCGATGCTATTTACACAAAATGGCTGAGGTCTAGTAATGCTTCTCGTAGTCGTAGCTGTTGTAATGCGCTGGCGAGACGTATTTGACGATCGGGACCGGCTTCGGGACCGGATGTATCGCCGGTCCGACTTTCTTCACGACGGCGTTGAACCCGTTGTGATCATCCGCCGTGTATTCGACGATACGCACGCTTCCGTCGGGCTCGTTCACGCTGTACGAACCGTGAACGACGTCGCCGTCACGCACCTCGTGCTGCGTCTTTACATCGCCGGTGTGGGGATCGTGCACGCCATAATTGAAAGTGTATCTCGGATGCGACTGTAACAACAGAATAACACATACACATTCGCGTTGACGTTATTATAACCCGAGTTTGCAATGAGTTGGCGAGATTATCCGCGCACAATGCTCGGGTACTCGCGACACACTTTAACTATTTAATATGCACGTCACAGGCTCATGTTAGTCGGTGAGCTACAGATTTATTTTGCATTCCGCTTTTACGCGATCCGCCGCGGCAAATGTGGGATTTTGCGTGAACGTGCATATTAATCCCACGTGAAACAGAAGACCCGCAATTTCGGACCGATAAAAAAACCATCTTAAAATATCTTTAATTTAATTTTTACACGAGGTCTCGTTTCCACAAGTTTTCTCTGATTTCATTTTTTGCGTACTTTTTTGTGTACGTAACGCGACGCGTTATCGTATGTAATCATCTTGTACATTATAGCGCGCAATGTTTTCCTGTGTTGTGTGACGTTATACTCGCAGCGTCGGTTCTGGTGACAATTAACGCGAGAAAGCGACAACAATGAGCGTCGCGGAAAGAGAGGCGACAAATAAGATAGGCGAGAAACGGAGGAAACACCGTCGCCGTGTTTGATATGACAGGAATCTAAATTAACATATGCGGCCCAGACGTCCCGTAACATCTTTCCGCTTGCATAAAAACACGATCGGCGTCGCGCGGCGACTTGGAATATTTTAAGGGACATTTCGAATCGAGTGCGAATTACATAAACATCGCTGAACGAAGAAGCAAGATACAACGGTAAAAAAGACATTAAAGTTATAAATTTTTTCTTAAAGAATGTGTCAAAGAAATGTGTTGTTTTTTATTTAAATTGTTTTAAGAAATTGAAAAAATGCTCTCAAGCATCAACTTTTGAAACAGATATTACGCTCTTGAAAAAGTGCTCGACAAACAAAATATCGCTACTCACGTAGTAATCGTGGTCCTCGTCGTTGTGGTGGTGGTGGTTGTAGCCGTGCAGTCCGTGCGACGCATCCAAGTGCAACGGCGATGCGGACACCGAGTGCACCGGGACCGCGACCGTCGGCAGAACTTTGTATTCAGTGGATCCTATGTATTCGTCGAGATCGCCGTAATCGCTGTAGGGCGACGACAGGCCATGGTCGCCGTTGTAGCCGCTGAGAACAACCGCGTTGGCGCACGCCAGCGCGGCACAGACGAAAGCAACCGTCTGAAAAGCACAATCCGCGATCGTAAATCTCCGTGAGAAAGCGAGATCGTTAACGAATACGCGAAGTCGTGTCAAGGATATTTCGTCTTCGCGTCTTCTCTTTTCTTCTTCCCGTTCAAAAAAAAACTTTCTGAATATCTGTTTCTCGGCGATTAGTTAATTACGCACGTGCGCGCCTATATATTTTGCATATAAATGTCCGACAGATGCGAAAAAACAACATAGAAGAAAGCGATTCACCGTTTTCTGTCACCGCGGGCGATTTTCATTAGTCACCCATCGATGCGAGATCACGATCGACGTCGCGATGGAAGAGTCATCGAGACTGATGTATTGGGAAAGTTTCCGGAGAGAGAGACGCGCTTCTCGTGTTTCGATGTTTCGTTACGCGAAACTTCATCGGGACGGAAGTCCTGTCGGCGCGAGTAACGACGCCGTCCTTTTTCACTTTCACGCCGACCTTCTTACACGCGGCCGTACGATGGATATCGTACAAGCCAATACAACGTCGCGGAAGTGGTTAAGATTCCCTCGCTTCTTGTCCGCGATGAAAATGATATATCGGGTAAAAGGTCTTATTACACCCTCGGCAAGAAATATTCATGCCCGAGGCGCCCGAGATGCGCGCGAAAATTCTGGCATTCTGAAGTAAAGATCGCGAACATTTAGATTTTGATTTAAAATAAAATTTATTTTTTTTTAATACAATTTGATGATTACACGTGACAACTTTAATAAAATTTGATTATTTCAACTTTTTTTGTCTCCATAATGATGACATCCAAAATGCAAGGAATAAAAATTAAAAATTGACAATAAAACAAATCAATATTTGTTTCAACTGTTAAGTTCCTTTTTTGATATTAAGAAAAAAAAGAAGCGAGTGCGAAGAGAAAAACTATCACGAATCCTCTGTGTATATATCAATTCACTCAGCTCGGCGAGAGATAAATCGCGAGCTACATCTTCCGTTTTCTCGGCGGGAAAGCGCGTCCGCGCTAGATTCTATCCGTTTGTTCCGCGTAACGTTCGACGCTGATATTGCAACAGGCTCCTCGACAAACGGGAGAGAAAGAAAAAGAGAGATAAGGGAGATCCATTCAAATGATAGACGCGGCGCCGGAAGCGAGTTTCGAACGCGGTCCGACAAAACGAGCAAACAATGCACGTACACACTCTGCGCCGCAACCAACCAGCCACTTCTCGATCATACAACACTCGTACACGTATTTCACACCTGGTCTTCTCTCTCTTTCCCTCTCTCTCTCTCTCTTTCTTTCTCTTTCTCTTTCTCTCTCTCACACACTCTCTTTCTTTCTGTACCTTCTGCATGATGTGTGTTTCCACGTTTCCGCTCACACCACGTTTACCGTAAATGCGGGACCGTCGAGCGCGAACTCACTGATAGCGTTATTCCCAGACGATGGGTTTATATCCATCTCCCACCTCAACGCGGATGGCTCCGTTCCGGGCAAAAGCTCTCCGGCCTCCACTTATGCCACCACTCTAGGAATCCGTCGTCATCTAGGTGTGCGCTACCCTGTCCTCTCCCTTCTATTTCTTTTTGTTTGTGAGAAAATACCGCTCCTCCACGTGCTCACCTCCGCGGTGGCGCGCACTCGTGCGAAAATCCCGAAAGACACGTTCGGACTCCCGTCGTCGTCACGCCCGATCGTGAGGACGGAAGGTCGAGCAAAAGAATCGTCGAAAAGGTTACAAATAGATAGATAGATAGAGAGATATATGTATATGTATATATTGATCCTGGATAATTGAACGGGTGAATGGATCACAGGATCGCGCCAGCTTTACGCTCACGGACGTCACTCGTGCGAATCCCGCCAGTTAGTCGTAAAAGATGCAGCGGATTGATTCGGCCGTCAAAGCCGATTATGTTGAAAGGATGGAAGGTAAACTGCCGGCGGATAAACATTAGGTATTTCTTGAGTTATTTGCGTTGCGAGTATGCGCGCGTGTGAGGATTACACAGACATAATTCACTCTGATGAATTTCCGGAGCCGCGCGGAAGATGTAAACTTTCGAAAGGGCAAGTTAATTGAAAGGGAAAATTCGCGAGCGTTAAATATCTCCTAATTCTTATCGCAAATTTGAGCGGAAGTAGTTTTAGTTTTTCTCGACCCTTTGGCAACAAACAAATATTAAAAGAAATTATTTGATTTGACGTAGTTATTACGAATTCAATTTTTACGAATACAATTTTTTGTTCTTTCTCATAAGTTGAAAAATAAACGAGTGTGTAGAGCAACTTTATGTAAAAAATATTTTATTATTGTTTCAATTCTGGCGTGAGAAAAAGTTTACGTTGAACAAACAAAAGTTTTAAGATGCAGTTTTTTTACACGAGAAAAGTGCAATGAGATGTTTCGCACAAGAGGATTTTAATCAGACACAATCGAAATTTATAGCAAGCGCTAATAACTTTGTTAATAACCTTGATAACAACTTTGTTTCGGCCATACTTTCTTATTGCAAATTTTTATTTATTCGCAAACTACAACGTGTAAGATCTAAATCGATTGCTTGTGAATCGTTGCTTGTAAGCGCACAAACATTACGCCATTGCATTTTCGCATAACAGAGCTCTCTTACTCTCACTTCGCACTCGTAACTTAATTAATATCATTCCCCTTTTTTTTTAAACGCGTGAAATCGTTCACGCATTTTTCTTTGCGAAGCGCGAACGAACGAGCGCGCGTAATTAATTGCGCGGAGTTTACGCCGAATTCCGTTTCGGCCGCCGGATTAAAGCGGCCTACGCATTGCGGAACTTCCTGAACGGAGGCGAAAAGAAGAGAGATTACGAAAAAACGTCTTGCCACCTGACTTGAGCGCGCGGAACACATGTCTCTCTCTCTCTCTCTCTCTCTCTCTCTCTCGATTACGAAAACGAGGCGAAAAATTTCACGTGATGTAATCTAACAGATGTAAGCAAGACGTAAATCATATTCTGAAATACCTATGTTACATTGCGTGTGTAAAAACGAAATACACGGGTTTAAATTGACGCGACGCGCTCGTTACACATAAAGCAAAATAAAAACTTAATCCCGCGCGTATTCTCATCGAAACGAAAATAAATTCGCGCTGTTCGTTCGAATCTTGTATCTCGTTTTTCTCTCGATCGCATCGAGAAATAATTTACGTTGCGCCATTTGGCAATACGCGAATGTTCTTATTACGTGTACAAGGAACTGAATTCTCGGAGATGTCAACTACGTTCGACAGAGGCGCGGTGGTGCCCAGCTTCTGTTCTTCCATTCTTCGCTTATGCAATTACCGACAAAGACCGTTTGTCTTCGCGAACGCGCAATGCTTATTTCTTTCGCGCGTGAAGTACACATCATCGTCGTTCCGCGAAGCACGATCCGAGAGTCGGACACTGTTAAAAAAAAAAAAAAAAAAAAAGGTCGGTTCCGCCCGAGCGATTAGCCCGCACGATCCTATCTGGATCAAGATCGCGAGCGACACAAAACCTTTTTCGATCTCATACAATTAGCCCAAATTCTTTTGTCGCGCATTTACGCAAGACAACTTACTCGTTCAATGTTTCTCCTTGATTGCGTGACCATTATTTTCGTGCGACATGTCGAAATCGATTGCTTTATGATAAAACGCAACACAAGCGTACGCGCACTGATTGCGCACGCGATCGTTATTGAATAAGTTGATCGATCATTTGAAAGCTTCGTAATGTATTAGTTTCTTTTTTTTTTTTTTTTTGTTCTAATAGAATCTTTTTTTGCGATACAATATCAATAGTTTGTTTTGACATCTAGAAAAAAAAACTTGAGCGCAAAAAACAAAATGAAATATTTCACTTCCTTTTGGTTATAAAGGCGCAGTTGTTATGTTTGTCCAAAATGGTCCGTGTTATCCGATCCGCTTGCCGTTCAACACGCAGACAGGATCATCTACGTAATCTGCGCGAAGTCGCTCGTCACGCTCGCAAAATATTTCGCAACTCGCGAGGCGTCGAATCGCGCGCGCTATATATTTTAGAAAGAAATTTAATAAGACGGCTCTAATATAATGAATCTAATAGAAGCGCGCTTCTTTTTCGCTCAATGACATTGTCTGCTGAAGGCATAATATAATAGAGGACTGCTCGCTTCCGCGGACGATTTCGTTAACCATCGAGATATTGCCGCTTTCTTTCGACGTTCCGAGCCAGCCCGTTTCTTACGCAGTTGCTTATTACTCGGCTACGACTGTGGCAACGTGGTGGTTTCATAAGGGAATCTGGTGCCACGCTGAATTAAGTTCGGTCGTCTACTCTCGAATCTCTTTTTTTTTTTTTTTTTTTTTTTTCAACGACAACGGCTCGATGATGGCTCCAAGGATCGTCGCATGTTTTTATAGATAATTTAGTCTAAGCGGTTTACTTTGTGCGCGGTTTATACTACTTGAGAGAGATAAGTGAAACCGTGGAGTGCGATAGTAAGAGGTGCGCTCTCCTTTTTTTTTTTTACGAGAAGGAAATCTCGTCGAGCTGTTTAAAGATCACGAATTCGATGAAGAAATAGAAAAGAAACTTAAAACGCATATTTTAATATCAAATTAATAGTTTTATTAATATATTTATTTATGAATATGTAAGTAAAAATGTGTCGTCATGATATAATGCTATAATGCGATTAAAAGAAATTGTTGTTTTTCAATTTATTTCGCAAAAAGTAGCGTTGAAGAAAACGATGATGCCCGTGTGTCGACGAGATCAATCCGCTTGTCGCGCGATATGTGTCAGCTTCCGCTCGTCGATCGAAGGTGAAGAATAATTGCGTAATCGCGCGTCCTTCGTGGACTTTACTTTGGACAAAATAGGGCGTAACACTGCGGGTGACACGTAACAATACGCTCGTCATAAGGATCATAATGGCAAGAATAACAGGGGCACGATGTCTCTTTCTCATCGTCTAACTAAGTAGTTAACGACATTGTCTGCTCGCTCGCTCGAAACGCGCCTACTTTTCAGCGAGATTTGCGTTTGAAGAGGAAATTACTCTCTCCCTTAATGCCGGATAATTCTGTCCGCAACACGCGGCAATTTTATTAATTGCGTTTAAACCCGGTGTGTGTGTGTGCATTATATTGATGAGTTTCTGTCAAGTCTGTTCGAGGACCAATTAAAATTGCATTTAGATTGCAGCGCTATTCAGAGGTTTTCGCTGGAGCGAAGCAACCATCGTTGCAATTTAAATACGCAAGCTTACGTTACAGTTTTAACTCAGTTACACGTGCACTTATGTGAAATATGTTTGTTTCTCTGATAAAATATTTTTCTCACTGCGCAGTTCGATTTAAATGTGCGCAACGTGCCGAAGCAAGAAAAAAACGTCGCGGAAAATGTAAAACTACATTTGTGAAAGTAAAAAGAAGCGTTAGATTTTTTTTGAAGCTGACATTTTTACAAACGGACAGGAAGATTACACATTTTTTATATTTTTCTACTGTTGAATTTTTCAGACAAGAAAAAATCACGTCACATATTGTGTCAACTTTCTGTTTCTAATGATTTTTCAAAATGTTGGTACACACACACGTTATGTCTGCATTAGTAACGCAGCAGTAACGATATGTATTTAACAGTTCGTGTTGCATCAATACGCGTGTAATATATTGGATCGGCACTCGTGTTTGCAAATAATCCGCCGCAAAATCCGAACAAATGTCACTCTCGCGTGATTATCTCGTTGCTCTCGCCAAATTCTTCTGTCTTAAAAAAAAAAAAATTCAGAAAAATCGAGCATCGTCACGCAACGTCGTCGTGCGATATAGCGCAAGACGCGAATACACGCGTCGTCGTATTTTCGATGAAAGGATCGTCCATTATTCAACGAGTCTATTTTGTCATCGAACAAGTCTCTCTAACGTTCCATTCCGCAACGTGGAAGAGAACCACAATCCGTCTTACGATTCTAATAACCGTGAAGTCGTGAGAGGTTCATTCGTGACCGTAATGTGAAAGAGGGTCGGCGGCAGATACGCTTGATGATGTAATGCGGAGCAGTGCATGCTATATATATATATACTTATATACGTGTATGTATATAAGAATGCGTATTACGATCCACAACTGGAAAAAATAGACATTCTCAGGTGTGTTTACATAAAAAGAAAACCTGAACCGATCAAATTTATATTTTTATCAACTAATCTTCTTATTCTTCTGCGTTCTCTACCTACTAAAATGTCGTCTTAATTAAGACAGAGCAAAGAAGGAGGCGGCGACAACTGGCTGCGACAGATAACGAGACCGAAATAAATCTCAGACTCGGTCGGATTAGTTCTCTCTCATCGTCAGTTTCGATCGCCAACAAACATGAGAATTTAGTATGTTCTTATCAGTCGAGTCATCGACCAATTGGTCACGTATCGCGCAGTATAGGTATTATTTCACTTTAATTATTCAGACGCGGCGTCGAGTAGAGGACGCGCGGCGTTAATCTCCTTATGCGGCCAATCCGAGCGAGACTTCCGTTTGACTTGGCGGGCTTTGTGTACAGAACCCTGGACTCGTTACTCTCTCTCTCTCTCGCTGTCCTTTTCTCTTGCTCTCCTGCTGTCACGCCTGTGTCAATTCGCGGCGTGGCCCCGCGCGCGACGCCGCCGTGTGACGCAACGTATTGTTTACGAGGCGCATTTCAATACAATCGTGTGGGAAACGCGGCGCGCAAACGTGGGGAAGAAATGTCTCGGCGTATCCTTGGCACACCCCGAGAGGTAACGTCCATATTACCCGGCGGTTTAAGAGGCTGCTGCTTTCGGCCACGACGACGCAACCTAATTCGATGCCTGCCGCGTGCCGTTTTTTTTTTTTTTTTTTTTTTCCTCCGCGAGACCGCCCATTATCCACCCACTGACGTCGAGATTTTATTGACATCCTTGCAGTTATATACCGGGGCTTTCACATAACAACCTTCCTGCCCGGGGTCCTTATAGTTCTCTTAGAGCACACGTAATCTCGGCGAAACTGCTCATTCTCAACGTAACCAAATGGACATTTATCGTAATAAAACACAAAAGTATAAAACGCCTTGTCCAGGATGTCTCCTATTTCTGGTGGTCGACGACTGTAAATGTCACGGAGTCATGCGGCGGTATCTCACAGTAGAAAGAAGACCTCACTCACTCGGATGTGAGTACTTTCACACGATATAAACCAAAATTTAAACGATGAAAAAAAAATTATATATAACAAACTTCAAATCAATTTAACAGCTGTGAAGGTCCATCTCTGCGAGGCGTGGATGTAACTGTTTCTTGGAATCGATTAATTTGCATCGCAACGCGAAACGCAACTTGGCGCGTATGTATGTAAACCGAGCGATACGTACACGCAACGCGCAATAATTTACATTTATCCGATAACGTGTGACATTGGAGCGTCGCGATATTTTCCACGTGGTTAAGCACGAGGCGATACAATGGAAGCTGCTAATGGTATAAAATGATAAGTTTAATGTAAGAGATGGCGATCGGTTAATTGTCCTGATACACGACATCCGTGGTAGTGGATTTAACCGCGCTCCGGAATTTGCAGACAATGGCAGCGGCTTGAATGGAGTCACGCGGTGGTTTGAATGGAACATGGTTGCGAACGATACGAACTCTCCTGCGACGCAAAACGATTCCTACTTCTCTCTCTCTTTTTTTTTCTCTTTTCTCGCGGTAAATAAATTTATACGATTCTAAACAAGGGAAATGTATCAAAGCTTTAGACGCGCTCTCCTCGTGCTTCCAATTAATTGCATCATTACGTAACTCCCGGTCATCTAACGAGGCAGTTTGCGGTGTCACGTGGAAACGCGCTTCGCGCGTTTGCGGTTAATATGGAACTTAGTTTATTTAACTAACAAAATGACTCGGCAACACTTGCTCGCGCGGTTTTCACCGATGTGCGATGTGGCGATCATCGCCATTCAATGGCACGTTGCCGGCGGAATATTTATGACAGCGTTACGCAGCGTGTCGCGAGAGGAAATGTCGCGTATTACGGCACGACGAGGAATTAAAGGCAAAAGTGTTCCGACATGTTTTCCAGGATGAGTTCGCGTTCGTTCGCGAACGCGTCGTCGCGCGCCAACAGACGGATGCGCTTGTTATTCTGGAGCAGTAGAACCGATATGTATGTATGTATGTCTCACCGCGGTTGAATAACCGTGTCGTAACGTCAACAAGTCCGGACGTTTTTCTTCCCGCTTGGTCTTCCTGATGTACGCGTGTCTTTTATTATTCCGCGCGGATATCAAAAACCGGAGCGCACACACCGCGCCGGCGAAATCGATTCGCGCGTGACGGGTGCGATAAACATCGATCCGTGATACGTACGTGTATATTTTTAGAGAGAAAACCAATTCCCGAATCGGACATTATAATCGTAACACGATCGCGTGATAACCGCGATCACATTGTGTAATAACGCAAATAAAAGAAAGAGAGACAATCCGATATGAATTTACAGAACCGAGATAATCCAAAAAAAAAAAAGATAGAAAAAAAAGAGAGATAAAAAATGACAATGCTAATTCGAAGAAACGCTGTGTAATTCCCCGCGGTCGCGTATTATATTGCGCAAACGCGTTATTATTTATTAATTTATTAATCGCGACGTGTATCGAAAATACATTAGACGTCATTTACGTTGGTAATCCCTCGTCGAGAATGACCGCGTCGCGTCGCGGTTTTAATTGCGCCGCGGGGCAATTTTATCCCACGCCGGAACAACTCCACACGCCCTGATATTACCGCTTGTGCAAGGGTCGATTAGCGGCGCGGTAGAGTCACCGTCGTGAGTAAGACGACGCTGAGGTGACTCGGGGCTATGGGAGCGAAAGAGAGAGAGAGAGAGAGAAAGAGAGGAGAATAAAAAAAAAAAAAAAAAAAAATTCTTGTTCCCACGTCTCAAAACAGGGCTCCGCAATCGCGCAGCATCTCAGCCTCATTATGTGGCTTATCTCACATCTAGACGGAGACAGACTCCGCTTCCGCGGCTGAAAGTCTCTCCGGCTGTGCATGTTGTACACGCCAGAGAACGGAGAATCGACACGACGTAACATTTCTGATAAACAGCGAGTTACGTTTCGTTTCGAACGAAATATTTACTAGTCGCGAGTTGCAGTAATGAAATAAAAGATACTCCACACGTAAAATTAGAAAAGATGTTTTTATTTTGAATTCAAATAACTAATTAAATTTCACTGTTCAAATTCAACATGTATAATTTCTAGGTATTGTCCAAAGAGATAAGAGATCTAAAATTTTTTTAGTGTGCTACCGCGCGATATAATTGTCTCACACCTTGACCACCGGCACCGGTTGAACTCGATGATTCCTAATAATGATCAATGCTGCGATGTGCGTGGGCGTAGATTGCGCCTGGATCGCGATTAGATCTACTTCACGCGATTCGTCTCGATGAGAAACCGTTTCCAAGGTAGGCCGGATGATAGTCGTACACAGTCGTCGCCGACTGTATCTCGCGTTACACCGAAGGCAAAAGAGCGAAGCCGGTGGGTAATGCCGCAGGTGGGAAAGCGCGGCCGAAACGAGGTTGTCTCGGCTTGCCGCCTTGAAGAAGCTCGCGCGCGAGCTCGTTTCGCGATCTTCCAAGAACGCGCGTATAGCCACGCCTCGCGTCTCGTTGCGAATTGCGGAATGTCGCGATTTTTTTTTTTTTTTCACGCGTCCGTGCAAGGACGACTCCGCTTCCGACTCCGCTTTGCGCTGCGGCTCCGTTATGTATACGCGATTATTATTCGAATAATCTCGCGATGGCCATCGCCATGGAGTTCTAGAAATTGCGTAGAAATTCCGTCCGAACGTCGGCGGCAGTTAATTTGAAAAGTGACTCAGTGGATTCCTCAATGTCTCTCCTCGCTCACTCACTTTCGAGAATCGTCGAAACGAAAATGAAAAAGGGAAAAAGAAACGATAATTCACTTGCGCGTGCGAACGCGAACGCGTGCCTTCTCCCAGTTCATTACATCAAACGCATCTACGCAACGTTCTTTAATTAATAAATTGCGGCCACTATTCGCACTTGTATTGACGCAACGTTACAGACTATTTTTGATGCGTAAGTTTGCTTTTATTATGATAATGAAAAATTACGTGAAACATGTGTGTAGCTGTATGTGATAATATCGCTGTTACAGGCTCGCCGCAATAAAGACTCGTTTTTTTCAAATAGTTAAATACGTATAATAATGTCAAGTTAAATTCACATATAATACAAAAAAAAAGAATGTAGAACGGAATTTCAGGTCACGCTCGTGAATAGTGCTCGTAAGTTTCGTTAATTGCTTGCTATTGCGCTGAAGATATATCTACCTGCTCGTATTGTGCGTCTAATTGCTTTATTTGCATGGGAAGTGTTTCGCGCGGTACGCACTTACGAAATTTTATCACCTCCGCCGAAAAAAGTCTTGCGCGAGTGTTGCGTCGTCTCTATTCTTACCAGAACTTAACATACAACACAGAGAGCAAAATGTTTGCCGTATATTGCAGAGAGACTGACGCAATTGCCGCATATATTTTATATAAAAATAATTTATAGAGAAAACGATGGTTTTTATATATTTTTTATATAAAAATAATTCAAATTTACGGCGGAAAAATTTTTGAATAAAAATTCTCTTGTTTTATTTTTTAAGTAAAATCTAAATTTATTTTCAGAAATTGTGTTTTAAATATAAAAAAAAAAGAACTTTCTGAGTCAGCGCGTTTCTATGTCTGTGTTTCGCAACAAGTTAAAAATATCTGTCATCTACGTCCATTTTGCACTCTAAATTAATTGTTCCCGCGCATTGGTTGCCTGCTGCGTATTCACGATTCTAATTAATATCGTAAACATTTGCTATAGATCACTAACGCCAACGTTCGATATTAATTAACGTAGACATTAATGCTGCCGTCGGTTTATTAACGTTTGCACGGTTGTCGCAGGCGTCAATTATAGGTTGTCGAATATAATCTTTACATCGTACACAAATCTCTGTGATACAGAGTTAAATGCTTCTCCTTCTTCTATTTGTTATTCTAATTTTAATTTGTTTACCATTTAAGAATACTCTTATTTCTTGTACACAGTTTTTTAACGATACAATTATATCGCAATCAATATAGAAGTGATTTCTCGTTCTAAAAACAAAATCAATCAATCTGCAATCGATCAAAACACCTTCTCTATATTTTTCCTTTATTATCTAGCTTTTATCGTAATTTACTAGATAATGTATTTGTAGTTATTAGCTATCACGTGTGCTCGTCAATTCTGACTCACACGTCTCGCGCACGCACATCTTGCGGGGAATTTCGAGATTCACGCTCGCAAACGTTAAGCCTCGCGGAGCTCTCCGTTTGACTGCCGTTTAGACTTGTCGCTTATCATTTCCGCGTACAATATCAACTGGCTTTGTGCAAACGTTTGCGTGTGAAATTGACGGATTCAATTTGCCGGCGGTCACAACAAACATACACACAGCTAATTTGACATTTCTCCCGCGCGTTATAAGTTTCTGTGTACAATGTGTAATGTTAAACGCGCGCTTGTGTATGTCCCCCCTTGCTTTAATCAAACTTTATTATAAACGATATTTGAATATGCAAGAGACCCGTGGACGGGGAAAGTAATTAGGAAACGCGGCCGGTAATCGTCATACGAGATATGTAGATTATATGCAGGAAATTCAATATGCGGGAGATTCGGAGAGGCTATCGCATTTCAATTAAGCGAATTAAAGTCAGGTGCGTGTATTATCAGCGTAACGAAATATT
>QVNV01002305.1:0-15316 GCA_014825455.1 Pseudomyrmex pallidus
TGCGATTAATTTAATGTTTAGTCTAATTGCTTTAAGAATCTTGACTAGATTCTAGATTAAATTAATCGCATGTGCAATTGAATCAACTACTTATTTTTGTGGCAGCCCGTGACGTAGACTTTAGTTGATTCAACATCAATTTTTTTTCCGTGTACGCAATATATTTTTGCAAGCAACGTTTGCAAGGTGGCGCGATATAAAAGAAACCGATTAACGAATCCGCAAAGCAGATTTTTGACGCGATGTTTCTCGCGCGTTTTGCGCGCGTATTTTTTTCTCCTCCCCAAATCTGATAACAGTAGCTTTTCGGAATAAGCGATGCGTAGCACGCGTAACACAATCCGATCGCGGTTTCACGCCGATCGCGCGGGATTACGCGCGAAAAAAAATACGCGGGTGTGTGTGTGTGTGTGTATGCGCGCGCGCGGACATGCTTTAAAAAAACCACGATATTAAGCCGCGCACAAGCGGATAACTGCGCCGGACGTACGATGTTACATATTGCGGTGCACGCGCGCACGTCGATATACGGAACAACCGCGTTGCTTCCGCCTTCGCGCGCGCGAGGCAATCGCGCGAGCACGTGGATTGTGCGTCGGGATCGAGTCAGCCGTGTCGATATTTATCATCATCCATCCGGACGGCTCGCTCTGAAAGCAAACGTCGTCCTTCGACGTGTGTCGTTTTCGACCGCGCTCTGAGAAAAACGAAGCATCTCGAGATACACTCGAGTTTTCTTATCTCAAGTCGAAGTGTGTGTACCGAGATTGTGTACGGGCTGAAGATCGGATTTTCCGTGGCGTAACTTTTAGAAAAACCAGTTCTCCCCGAGTGAGGTTTTCTCCCTTTCTTTCTTCCCCTTTTTCAATAGTCTTCGCGTCGCGCGAAATTCATCGTCGCAAGATCACCGGAAAATCCGAGGAGATGCGATAATGTTGCCAGAAAACAAATCGTGCGTTATGTCGGTTAAGAGGTGCGCGCGAAGAGAGGGAGAGGGTGGTTCAACAGGTTGAGAAATGGAAGAGGGAACTTCACTCTTCCCTTGACAAAATCTAAAGTACGACTTAAAAAAAAAACAACAACAACAACAACAACAAAATAATACATCTTCGGTTTTTCTCCTCAACCTGCTGCCTCGTCGCTTTTTTTCTCCCTTCTTCGTTTGTCACGAAAGACCCTCACGAGTGTTCGAACAGCTGGCACTTTCGGGTTGCCGCTCTCTTCAAACCCCTTTTGAACGGCCCCCCACGCTCGGCATATCGTTAATACAGTGAACTCTAATCTGTGTCTCTCCGTCGTCGTCGTCCCTTTCTCTAATTCTTTTAGCTCTGACGAAGGAAACATTGTTAAAGCGCGTTCGTTAAGCGAGCGATTACGTAATGTCAGCTTGGAATGCCGCTTCAGTAATCAGATGTCTGTCGTGGCAATTATCGCGTTGTAGATCGTAGACGATTAAAAAATAAAATAGTGAAAGAGAGAATATGTGTGTTTTAAGGAGAGGAACAGTTAGACGCTCTTTGTTAAGATTTACAGAAATAGTCAACGGCAAATATACAGAGAGAGAGAGAGAGAGAGAGAGAGAGAGAGAGAGAGAGAGAGAGAGAACGATATTTAATTAATATTTTTTTGGATGTCGTGTTTTTTTCTTCAGAAATATATTTCGGTAATATATTTGAAAGAGTTGTACGTCTTTTAACGAATTAACTCGTTAAAAAAATTGAAAAACAGCAAATATGCACGAAGCAATTTTCGTGGGAAAAAAATTTTATTAATATTTACTTTGACTCTTATTTTTTTTTAAACAGTTGCGGATTTGACGTAATAGAATTAGAGAGCTGATTTTATTACACATATTCGGTGAGTGTAAATAAACTTTTGCATAAAATCGAAAAAGTCGGGAGAATATCTCTCGCGTGCGCGCATTCACATTATATACACACACACACACACACACACACACAGAGAGTTTTTTCCCCGATTTATCGTGCGGACATTTGCGTATTTATCAGTTCGTCGTACAATTTGCGCAATTGCTGCGCGCCTCGGTCTGCGGCGGCGACACGGGACCGGCGTAAAAAACCGGCCTATATGGACGAAACGATTTTATCAAATATCTGTTGTTTTTTATTCGTCTATGAAGAGAGAGAGATAGAGAGCGAGTCGGAGAGCAATTTCGCTACCACGCGGAAACACAAAGTTAACTTTGCAAACTCCGCTTTTATCGAAATTTGCACGCGCGCGCGTATCTCTCCGCTTCGGCTTTAAGCATATTAGATTTCAATAATATTGAAATCATCCGTTGAGAAGTACCTTGGAATATCGAAACATGTCAGTTTTGCGTCGTTCGTAGATTGCACTTTTAACTCTCTCCCTCTCCCTCTCTCTCTCTCTCTCTCTCGTAGATAATTACAATATTAAACGACAGATACGTTTAATTAATACTTCCGGCAGTTAAAATCGAAAAACCTTTCCGTAACGTAAAAAAATCATACGATGCTGTATTTTTTATTGGTATTTCATCAGTCAAAAACACGACGCGGTAGAATTAATGCGTAAATATTTCACAGAACAAAAGAACACATTGAATATACGAGAGACACGTAACGCGGAGTATAACATACGCGGCGAATCGTAGAGAGAAAGAGAAAGAAAGAGAAAGAGTTTAATTTAATTTTTGACATATACTACGTTCTCTCGTTCACGATATGGATACGTACGCGCGCGTTATACGCTGAAATTACATATATTATATTTTTGAAAAACAAATTGCAATAGTATTATCTATACATTTTAATTAAATTTGCCTTAATAAAAGTTTCATACAATATATGTATTATTCAAATACATTTTTTTACAAAACATATTGTTGCAGATGAATAAAAGTACCGTACTTTGATTACGATAAAAAAAAAAGTAATAAAAAAATTCGTAATTACATTTGAATAAATTTTGTTACATATAATTACTACGTATAATTACACAGCGTAAGTGGAGCAATATATTATATAATATATATGTGTGTGTATATATATATTGCGCATAGGACATGTCTGTCGATCGTTGATTCGTCATTTTTATTCATGTCGCAAATTTCGCCGGGAGCTACGAGTGTGCGATGCGCCGCCAAAAGGGATATCAATAAAATGTCCATTACACGACCGGGTGCGGTTTACAAGCGGTAGGAAAAGACACCCACGCGTCGGCCGAACAGCGAAATTCAATCTCGCGCTCATAATGATCGCAACCATCGTAATATCGGATATCTCCGGAACGGCGATTCTTATCTGCGAGCGCCGCGGCTCGCGTAGTAGTGACGCGATTCGACGCGACGACGCAATGTGGGACGTGCACCGAACAATATCATCGAGAGCGAATTTATAGGTCGTGGGAAAGGTATGTTGCGCGCCGCAGTAGACAGGGGCCGAAAAGACACGCGGAGAGACGAGCAGAGAGAGAGAAAGAGAGAAGGAAAGGGAATGATGAGACGAGGAAGAAGAAGAAGAAGAAGAAGAAGAAGACGACGAAGAGAGGCAGAAAGAAACGCGCTATGGCTGGTGGCAATACGCCAACGATCGATTGCGAGTACACAGAACCGCGCGCTTCATACACGCTTGTATCATCGAGCTGACTGAGAGAAACGGAAAGAGAGTAGGAAAAAGAGAGAGACAGAGTTCCTATAGTCGTTCGCATATACATCGTGTTCTCATACATATATAGCGGCGTGTGCACGCGAGAAGGTTAATAAAACCTTGTCTGCGCTCTTCTTTCTTCCTCTCCTCTCTTTCTGTCTCGCCATGTACCCCCCCCCTCAAAAAGAAAAAAAACAAACGTGGCGCACGTCACCGCGAGAGGAGAACGCGAGGCGAATCGCGGTATCGACAATCGACAGATCTCGAGGTCGACTTGCACACAGGTCGTCTTCTCTTCGCGGCCGACGATGTTCGCCGCGATATGCGCCGGGACATGCGGAAGGATTAGTTTCCGCGCACGTGCGGCGTGATTTTGCAAAATGCGAGAGCAAAAATCGCGGAAACGCGTAAACGCGCCGAACGTTGAGAAAGTTCGATATTCTCGATATTCGATAATTAACTGATAATCAACTTATTTAAAAGAGCATTTCGATCGAGATTTACCCCTCCGTAGCTTTTTGTGCGTTTAGTCGCGAATTTTTTGGTTGTTACGAAAAATGTGTGTGGCGTTAAAGATGAAAAACTCCGCAATGGGACATCCACGTAGACAAGATGATTCAAGGGTTGTGTCGGAAAAATTTACAGGAGTATTCCGCAGCCCTCGGAGAACTTCACGAAGAAAGTTCTTAATAAAATTGACTCCACAAATCTTTTGTTTCCGAGAGAGAGAGAAAGAGAGAGAGAGAGAGAGAGAGAGAGAGAGAGCTAGCGAGCTACTTTAAGTTGCTGCATGATTTCAAGTCTGTCTACTACGCTGATAAAATATTCACCGGTGTACGCGTACCGGTTTACTTCACGTGAGATATAAAGTCAACTCGGGGATTACTGATGACACAAAGTTTCCTTGACGATTCGTGTTTCAACGGAGTTTCCGATATCCGTTTCGGATAATTGCGTCATTTGCGTTACACGCTCGAAAACGAAACTGCATATTCGAAAGGGATTTATGGAGACACGTTTATTAGGGCGGTTTTTTTTTTTTTTTTTTTTTTTTCGTAATTCCGCGCGCGACGCGAAACAGGTCTGTAAATTTTCCGGCCGAACGTTCGGAACATCGTTCGTGTGTAAGAGCGAAAAGAAAATTACGAATGATGTGAGAAACTCACGTGTGTGTACGTCTGATATCTAATAAAATATTTAATACTGGATGTAAAATATCAGTTTTCGTGCCATCGAAAAATGGAAGAGTAAAGCGATCGGTCGTTTTCTCATGACGTGCGATAAACGATTAGGCAACAGACTCTATTTTTTTTTTTTTAACACGTCATTATTATTTATTGCATTATCTGCAACAAGCGCCCGTCGTTTGTTACGAGCAAAACAGTTTATCAGATGCACTCGAGATAGCTTTACGCGGGATCATGGCAGAAAATGTTTCTTTAACGTTCTCAGAGCTTACACGTCGTGCGAGAATATCGGAAATATGCGATGCACGTAGCAGTAAAGAATTTATGTTGATGCGCGACGCATTTTCTCTCTTTTCCTACGTCTTTTCCCCCTTTCTGTCTACTCTTTTTCCCATGAGCGTATATACGTTTGCCTATCTGCGCCTTTTATTATTTGTGTACAGAGTATCTCATAAAGGCTGTCACAAAGTTACACGTGACTCTTACATTGTGCCTGATGTTACGCGCGCGCGAGTTAGAAGAGGAAGCATTTCGACGGGAAAGAAGTAGATATTGGGTGGAGTGCAAAAGTTTCGACGGGATTTCGCGATAGAAAAGACCAAGTAATTTCGTGAAAAACCATTTATTCGTTCCGCCAAGTGCAATAGCGAGAGAGAGATAATAGGAGAAACAATGGGATGATGATATTCTCACGTGCGAAATTTAAACACTGACCAACCTCTTGTTTTTTTAAAGAAATTTACAATTGCTTTTTTTTTTTTTACAGAAGTTTATAATTTCTCAGATATAATCGCGCGAGAATTCGCGTTTCTCGAAATTTCTCGATTATCATCAATATTAATGTTTGTCCCATTTGAGCACGTACCTTGTAATTTACTTTCGCATTTTGTGCTCGCGATATTAGGGATTTACGTGCATAATGTATGTCTCGCGTTTCCTTCTACGGAAATCATCTTTCGACGGGTAATCTATGCGAGCAACGCGTGATCTACGTAGATAATGACGATCTAATGGCTTCGGTCGTCCCTCACGATTTTGTAAAAGCCGACGCGCGCGCAATGCGGGGAAGTCGGGAAAATGAAATGAATTTACAATTATTTTCACAAAATGTGTTATTGTAAATTATTTTCAAATGTCTCTCTTTCTCCGCGTTGTGCAAAATGACGATTATTGTTAAAGATGTAAACACAACGCGTGCAGATTTTCGTCTTAATTTTCACATATCATGTAACCGTGTATTATAATAATAACAATTCCGCTGGCGCGCGCGCAACAATTTAGCGTATAATGCGCGATGAAACAAAATACAAAATAAAGTAATTAAATTCCTCTGTCTCTCTCTCTCTCTCTCTCTCTCTCTCTCTCTCTCTCTCTTTCTCGGACACACGTATTAACGCCCAGTTTCACGTTTCGAGCCAGTCGCAAACGAGCGTGGGAGGTAAAATTCGCCACCGACGTTTTGCCGTGATGCATATTTGCATAATTTAAAGGAGCGTTGTTTAGATACTTAAGCAGGTGTAACGCGAGTATCTTTTGTAACGTGATACTTGCAGTCTGGTGAATTTGCGTTGCCATATACCGCGCATATACAGAATGTCGCGCTATTAACGTTTCACAATGGCGGTAACTGACAGCGACGGGCTCGTTGTTTTTTTTATTTAATTTTTTATTAAACAAGCTCCTTTTTACATTTTTGATTTTATAGTTTCCTTTTTTTTTTGTAATGTGCAATTGGTTTTAAGTTTTTGATTACAACGCAACTAAATTAAGTATATTTTTTTAAATTTGTTAAATTTGTTTTTTCTGTAATTGTTATTAGCTTTGCGACAAATTTATTCGAAATTTTCCGTTGCTGATAAACCGAGAGCCATTCCCGAATTTTACATCACCGAAAAGTTTAGAATCTGCTCGTCGCACAGACAACGTGGAAGAAAAGTGTGGGGAAACTTTGGGGAACACACTGTGCGGAAAAGCCGTGCGAGTGGAAACGTCGGGATATCGGTCGGGAGAAACCGTCGTCGACCGAATTCGTGTCGCCAAAGTGCTTTTATTGCGCTTTTTATTGCGCGTTCGATCGAGCCTTCGCAGATAGCACTTCGGTTTCTTAAATCCATCGTATGGAAAAACGTCGCGCGCGCGGGTATTTCGATGGATGGGATCGTTCCTCCTCCTATTTCCATGCCCGATCGGCATTCAGAGAAGAAGAGGTAACAGGAATGTCTGCCGATCGTGTAACGGTGCGCGATCTCGTTAACAGCGCAGACCTCGCTTAAAAAAACAAGTGTGCATTATAAAGCTTCTCTTTCCTTTCGAGCGATTTCGTTTTTCTCTTTCGCGCGTGTGTAAATAAGTTGGATAATTATCCAACCAATTAGCCAGTGTGGTCGTTTCAACGTTAGACCGTTTCACGTGCAAAAATGTTATGTCGGCCGAATTTAGTATTTTTCTTTTCTTTTTATTTTTTTTTTAGAAAACGAAATAGCGACGTGCAAATATAAAAAATACAAGATTATCAAAACTTCTCTATTTGCACGTCGTTTTGCGCGAGAAAAAATTTTGCGCGTCACGAATTCGTCTGAAGCGAAGAAGGTTATTGTTTATAAAAAAATAAATGATGACGTGAAACTTTTCGAAAACGATTAAAACGATTATTTTCGGCATATTTAATGTACAACGGAACGAGAAGATGGGAGAAATATTGACAACGGTGAACGGTCTCGAGAGCAAAGTACATACATCATTTCCAAATGAACGGTAGTGCATTGGTAATTTGAAGTTGATTGAAACGTGTGCGAGCTCGCAACATGCACACACGCACATACACGCACATTGAAACGGAATACTTTCTGTGTATTAATTGCCCGTTGGAGTCCTCGTCGTTTCCTGTACACGCGTATTTTGACGGACGTTTCGTTTTGCTACATAATAAGTCGATAAGAGGAGAAGAGAGCAACGGCGGAGAGGTAGTTGATTAATTGACGTTGATAGTAGGAACAAGTTGGTAAAGCTATTAGGAATAACCAGTTCCGTCGATGTTCTTCTGATGTTATCACAAATGAGAGAATCGATTTCAAATTTCCCCAATATATATATATATATATGCACGTGTGTATATACATATATATATATATACACATATCTTTCTTTCTCTCATCTCTCTATCTTATTCCGCACATTCTCTGAAGAAAAAAAATTGGAGAAGGAAATTGTAGAATATAAATTTTCCACAACCAGAGGCGGAGAATTATTATATTTTTGTCTTTGTAGAAGAGGGCGAATTTTTTTACACACTCCGTACGTACAAGCGTGACTAACGCAAAGTTCTAAAACTGTCACGTGCTTACGCCGTTGTCATCGGCAAAACATCTGCCTGTACTGTGTAATACGAGCAGTGAGACTACTACCATAAATATAGACTCTGTCCCGCATGACTAATTACTTTAATAAATATTTTCTGTACGCGCGCACTAATTTGCATTGAGATGGGTTTAATTAGAGCATATTTTTCAGTCGCGCACATAGATATGTTAACGTTTGCGTATTTTGCGCGAGCACGTGTACAGAGAGAGAGAAAGATAGAGATGTTGTATATAGAAGACATTAAATTAAGATGAATAGTATAGCTTTCAGAGATGTCAATAAATTTCGGATTAATGAACAATTAATTGAAGCTTTAAACAGATTTACGGAAGAGATTTTCGGATGATGATCAAACGAGAGATAAACGATTACGAAATTTCCGGTTTTCCAATTAGTTGCGCAAATAAGCGCATTTATCTTTGTAAAAATTTATCGTACTCGCTGTACTATTAATAAAAATGTTTTTAACAGAGAAAATTTTATTACACGTTTTTTTAATTTCTCTCCATTTAAAAGAAAAACAAAAAAAAGTTAATTATTTACGATATTTTTCCGCTATAACTTCAACGTCAAAGTGCATTTCTATGATTTTGAAATTTTGTAATTCGTAACGTTTTTTATTTTAATTTTAGAGAATTAATTTAATTTTGCCGCTTTAATTTTGAGAATTAATTTAACCGATAAGCACGGGAGCGTGTTGTCTGCGCTAAGCTTTTTGAAAGTAGGAAGTGGCAGGGCAGCGTGTTTAATAATTAACGGAATTGGGAGAGGTTTCACCTGCGGGCCACTTCATCGTCGAGTCTCGGGGGGGTTCTCCTCACCTTCTACTCGAGTAATGCTCCCCGTGAGACACACCGGCATAAAGGCGGATAGTCCCGCCTTAGTGCTTTTAATAATTAATACGGAGCGCATGGGCTCGGACTACTTATCAAACACGTTGGGACTCGACCCAGTTATGTAGTTCACATATTTTAAAATCTTAGGTCAGGCGCGTGAATTTATGATCCTATGACGCCGCCGCTTAGATTGAAACGCTTTCCCGCGCGCGTGATCGATGGGATACGATCCCGGCGAATCGAAACATCTCTCGCTTTCAATTGCAGAAATACTGAAAATTCAATCTATTTTTTATGTGATTTTAATTTCTGGTTTGTTTTAATTTCTGTATTTTTATTTTGAATAAAAAAAAAAAAAAAAAGAAAGGAAATTCCCGCTTTTGATTGAACGGTTTAAAAATTAATTTTGCTCGGCCGAAACGAAAATCAGAGAAAACCGCTCCTTCCAAACTCTTCCTTGTTCGATTTTTTTTTTTTTTTATCAGCGATGTCAAATTGATTAAACGTGTCAAATATTCCGTTGCGACGAGACTTTTATTTATACAGCAAGTGTATATATGAGAACTTCAAGAGAGATCCTTCTTTATCCTTCAGACTGAAAAGACATGTTTTATAGCGTAGCTTATTACTCGAAGATATCGCATGCGGAGCTCGTCAGGATCAAAGAGGGTCGCTCGCGCAAAACTCCTCCTCGTAAGAATAGATTACCGTCCTTTTCTCACAGGGGAAGAAATGAGGGGGCTAATAAGGGATAACTAGACGTCATGCGAGTCGAGCCCTGCACTCGACGATCATATCGAACGGAAAACGTTGCACACACACACACCTCCTCAGAGAGTTCAGAGAAAGAACTTAATTTAAAAAACAACGCGATAGGAATAAAAACTCCTCTGCCACACAAAAAAAAATCCGAACAAACGTCGTGTCGTCACGAATCCGATGGAAGAAAAAGACCAAGTATTTACGGTCTCAAAATTAAGCGTCGACAATCATCGCGGCGCGTCCGTGTGTCTTCCTTTTGATGTCGAGCAAATTAGTTCGCTCCGTCGTGTGACCGTCGAACTCAACTTTTCCCTTCGAACGCGATAGTCGTCGGTGCTTAACGGAAATTGGAAAAGTTGACACCTGTAGGTTTTCGGGGGAGGGAGCGTCAGCCCCCTCCGATCGACGTGTGTCGCGCAATAGGTCGATGCATCTCGAAGGAAGCTGCGCTAGTAAAAGGAGGGATAATCTCATGTGAAAGCAAAGAGAGAGAGAGAGAGAAAGAAAGAGAATCTTTCTCATGAAGTCACTGACCACGCGAACTGAATTCTCGCGTGACTTGGCCTCGACGACGATGAGAGGTGTGTGCGATACGTAATATACGCGACCGTCGCCGCGTGACACATTAATATATATACGCGTGCGCGATACGCAATCACGCGATAGCCGGAACAAAAAGGTGACAAACCTATAGAGGAATGCGCGGCGGCGAGTTATCTCCGACGAGATATAATAATTGAAAGCCGGTTATCGCGCGACACCCGTCAGCCTTTTTCACACGATAGCCGAGCGGTAAAGTAAATAACAAGCAAACAAGTCACACATAATGTGTACGAGATGTCTTCGAGAGATTTCAATCTCCATTTCGGTTTCATTTTCCTCTTTTTCTAACTCGCTTGCAAATAACGTTATTTATAATCGAGCCGCGTTGAAATAAAAAAAAAAACAAAAGAAAAGGCGCTATTGGCGAAGTTTCGTTTCGCAAAATGAAGTTTCGACACCTCGAAAAACTTTAGCCCTCTCTCTCTCACCTTCTTCTCGCCCTATTTTTATGGTAAATCGTCAGAACTCTTTTTCGAACTAATCAAAAACTCTCGAAAACTTCGGGGATAAGAACCGGACTTGTATTGATTATATCGGATTTGCAAAAGTGGCGGAGCTATACCCACCATCCGAGAGAGAGAGAGAGAGAGAGAGAGTTTTGTTTGGCAGTGCTCCATGGGAGGTGATAATGACTTCTCGACCCGGAGACCGTGCGTTGGGAATTGAAAACAGATCGAACACGATCGCATTTCACTTAACGGCGCCGATATCCTCGTAAAGATCCGGATTACATCCTGAGCTCTCGATTTTTTTGTTCAACGATCTCACTCTTATCAATCATCAGAGCCAATCGATGGAGACCGAGGCGGAAAAGAAATGACAATACGAACATACACACGCAGATCTGTGAAATTCGTGTTGATTGTGAAAATAGTTTTTCTCAACGCGCGCGACGTCGATGCACACCCTTTTTTTTTTGTTTGTTTTTTAAGGACAAAAAGCGAAAATTTCAGCGAGACCGAAATTCGAGTTTGTGTGAGCGTTTTTCGGATCTTTTTCCAGTTTGCAAATAAGCGCTTTAACGCACAGGGATCGTGCAAGCGATACCAATCGCTATTCACCGTAATATTTTGCTTGTTACAAGAGCGCGGTATTCGTCGATGGTCACGGAAAACATATTTGAAAATTGTTTTGTCGAAATTAATATGCGTTGAACAAATATTTCTCTCTCCGAACATTTTTCGTTTTCTAACCTTTGCGCGCGTTCTGATCCGCGCGCGATATGATAGATAGGTTACGCGCGTGTTTTACAGATTGTGGAAAATATTTTTACACGGACCCGCGTGCGTTATTATCTCACACTGTTTTACTAATATTTCTCGTGAGGTTTTTTTTTCGATTTTGAAAAAATTGAGCGTGTGATCAATCATCTTCTTCTTTTTTTTTTTTTTTTTAACGGAGAAACGAACGAGCGAAGAGAAAATATTGAAGGAACAATATGTATGTGTGCAATCAATAAGAAAGTGATAGAATTGAGATTTTAGAATTCGCGCGCGCGCGCGTGTGTGAAAAAAGTAGAGAATTTCAGGAGAGAGATTCTTGGGAAAATTACGAGAATAGTCATGCGCGCGCCAATCACAGATGTAAACACTTCCGCCGAGTCTCTTCGTGCGCCCTATTTGCTCGCGCTCCACACCCACACCCTGCCTTTTTGCCATCCGCTTATAGTAGTTAGTCACGAATAGCTGCTTTTACCTAGATATTATATCATACGGAAGCATGTGAACGAACGCGGCTGCCTAACGTGCGGCGCAATCGTATAATTAATTAAACTAAGTCAAGGAAACATCAAGTTACTTAAGCTTTCTATGTTAACTATAACAACTTGTGTGTCAGCGTACGTCTTAATACGCAAATGTCTCGTACGTCGAGGCTTTTGTTGTCTTTTGGTTTTTTTTTTTTTTTTTGTAAGATATCCTTTCCCGTCGCGCTCTCTCAAAGTTTTGGGAAAACTATGAGGTTTCGAGTCAATAATTCGAAGAATAAAAGTTTTGCCGTTTCTAAAACGCGCAAGAAAACTCGACGAGGAGAACTACCTTTTCGTGCCGCACTTCTTGTGTACACACACGAGGAGGAGTATCGAAAATCGCGGTAAAAAGCAAAGAGATTTTGCAAATGTGCAAGTACAAAATGTAGTACAGAAAGTTTTTATACGAGGCTTCGTTTTGTTTCGAATAATTCGAAATTTATATAATGCTGTTGTTTTGTCGGGAAATTTGAAAATCTCCGTGCGGGATCGGAATTATCAGGGAAAGATTTTCTTTTTTTTTTTCAAGATTCGAGCGCGTATCGTGACAAAGCGCCATTACAGACATTTGTTCTCTAAACGCGTAATCCGCGAAGTGTCTGAAATTAGCCATTGCGTTTGTTTGATGCGAACGGGCAGAGCAACCGGTTGGCAAGACCAACAGCGCGCCCGAATGGAGGTAAAAATTATCCACTCGGTCGGACAAACGCATTTGGCCCTTAACAAACTATCTATTATTAGCTGCATTGATTTCGGTTTAATCAACTCCCATCGAGCAAATAGCCCACGGGGTTTGTGTATTGGCGCACCGGAGGCGGCAGCGGCGGCGGATGCGCGATCACGCGATTCGACGGACAAACGGGGAAAAGGACACAGATGCGCGCTCAAACCAACCGACCAACGAGCTCCGGCCGCGTGTTTGCCAAATTAAACCAACTAACCGCCAAATCACGGCTGATGATAAGTCGCGGCACGTCTGTGAAATGAAAGTGCTGGGATGATTTGATACGCCAGAGGCGGGCGCGATTGAACATGCGTGTGAGGCAACGGTCGATTCGCAGCGCGAATCGAAAATAGGATATTAAATTTTAAAGAGAACAAAGTCTCGCCGCTTTCTAAACACACGAAAGAAAACTCGACGATAACTACTTTTTCATGCACGCCGATTGGTTTTAATAATAATGTCGAGTGTGCGACAATATCGAGATGTTGAATGAACGTTATTTAAAAAAAATAAAAATAAAAAAAACAGAATGATTGTCGAGTTATCGTTGCGATGAATATTTTATCGGACGAGTGAATGTTTTATAATTGAAGCTCTTTCTCTCGGGCGATAAGCTTCGCATGTTAGTCTCAGCACAACTGCATCGCCAGAGTCGAGGGACCTTGTCTCTCTCCCCGTCCTCCCTCTACTTGGTTGACGTTCGATCTAATGGTTAATTCAGACGTACTATTATCGTGACATGTGAATCGCAAACGTGTATCAGTCTATAATGGTCCCTTCCGATCTCAACGATTCCGTGTCACGAAGTTCATAATTTCCACAAACCACGACCGAGGATAGCAGAAACGTATCTCTCGATATTACGAAAACTTCGCGTCGTCGTGTTTTTTTTTTTCTATTTAAAAAAAGATTCGCTAGAAGATTAATTGCAGAAGTTATTTACATGACCCCGGCTAGAAAAAAATTGCCAAGTTTATTGAATTTTTTGTTTCAACGACAAACGTGTGTTTGTTTGATGAA
Source organism: Pseudomyrmex pallidus (assembly GCA_014825455.1). Classification (NCBI taxonomy): domain Eukaryota; kingdom Metazoa; phylum Arthropoda; class Insecta; order Hymenoptera; family Formicidae; genus Pseudomyrmex; species Pseudomyrmex pallidus. The sequence continues at coordinate 13,869 of QVNV01002305.1, forward strand.
ACAAAAAATTCAGTAGAGGTTTTTGCTGGCCGTTGTAGCAGCAAATCTTTTTTTTTTTTTTTCGCGTATGAATCTTTTATGAATGAGAGTTTGAATACGAGTGTTACAACGCATTGTGTTTAATTTGTGTTTATATTTGTTGCGTGTGTGTAGCGCGTTTAAACATACAAAACTGTCGCATAAATGTGAGTCAGATATTACACGCGACCCACGTTTGATTTTTTTCGTCAAACTATAATCTACGTGTGCGATTTATTGAAAACAAAAAAAAAACGTATATCCATTAATACACATTGTGTGTCGCGTGTAATATCTCTCGCGTAAGATATCAAACTCTTTTATTCCGCCTCTGCTCGCGATTGATCCTCGATAGCGGGGCAATATTTGAAAATCAGGTTGCACGTGAGGGTAACACGCAAGGAATATCTTAAGGTAGGACAAACCCTAAAATATTCGCTGAAAAAGAGACAAATCGCTTCTCTCTCTCTATCTCTCTCTCTCTCCCGAGGGTTAGCTGTGCATATAGTCGTTTTTTATCCTACCGGGAGAGAATACGCGCATTCCACCGTGACATGTTGTCCAACGCTGAAAGCATACATTTACATTTCGTTGCTTTATACTTGATGCTGACGCGAAAGAAGTTTCCTTCTTGTCTACGAAATATCACGAAATATTCCCGCGACCGCCTATGAATCACAATATCGACTCCTCGTAGTCAGATTGATCTTGTCACGGAGTTATGTCGTCGCTCTCGCGATGCCTTCACGATCATACCGCGATTATAATCCGGCACGGATATACACGAGCTGAGCTGAGATTTTTATCCTTTTCGCGAGATTTCAAAACCAGGATAGTTTTGATCGGTTTTATGTAAAAGTGAGAGATGTGACAGCGAATAAAATATTTTTGTTTCGTGATATTTGCGGAATGAGTTTTGCGTCTAGTGTGCGTAAAGATTACATCTTCGAGAAATATTGTCAAAGCTCGCGATGATGTCCAATTTAAGATGAATATGAGCCGGATAGACGTCACATATTTCAAACGTGTAAATTAATACTCACGAAAATTTGAAATTCAACTCGAAAGTTCGTATAATATCTTTTGTAATTTACGCAAGTCGTCGAAAAATTGTCTGTTATTTCTCGGGTTTCGAGTCATGTTTAAACATCGCGAGATATGTGCGTCTGGTGGCCGAATTGAGAGAAGGCGCCTGAAAGTCTGAACCGAATGCGGGAGATCTTCGACTTTTGGCTTCGACGTTTCTTTTTCGCAATGGATTTTTTTTTACATAAGTTACATAAGAGAGAGTGAATTGGATATGAGATACAAACCGAGCATCTCAGATCAATTTTTTAATTGAGTATAAGTTGTGTAGGTTGAGGTGTCCTCTGGTTCGTAGCAAATTTAAAATGGTGTGTATATCAAGGACTGTTCGAACCCGTTGCAAG
>QVNV01002306.1:0-12790 GCA_014825455.1 Pseudomyrmex pallidus
TGAGGCAAGTGATCGCTCCGAGTTTGCAATAATGGCGCCGCGGACTGCGACACTGTCGTCTCCAAACATTTTCATTGTCATCAGACGAACGTAACGTCGAATGTGATATTGTACAATTACCGTTTGCGTAAAATTAAGCGAAGACACGTTGAAAGACAATTTGCGATTATTGTTTTGCTATATATAAAATACGTCGCGCGAAAGTATTCGACGTCGAATAAGATATCGTATGTAAACCATATACGTGCGTGTGTGCAACGAAACAGGGTGAAGTATGGTGTAATAACAAGAAATCACAGAAGTAATGGGTGCGACATATGGACCCGTTTGTACGTCTATTCATAATAACGCGCGTGCGCGCACCAAGGGCATTAATACACGGGAATGTAACTATAATCACACACGATAGGAGTCTCACCGGCTGTTCTTGTCGGACCGCGTTACGAGCTTAGCGGCCGGAACATTAACGTTACTAATGCGCGAATCGTTTTGTTGACTTTGAGACTGGTTGGCCCGAAAGTTTCGGCGCCGAGGGGACGCGAATTAATGTTGGTTATCCTACACGACGCGGCGCACACGCGTCGTATGCGGTATTTTGCATCAAGAAGAGAGAGAGGAAGAGGAGAGAGAGAGAGAGGAGAGGACTGTGTGTGAGCTGCGAACGTCTGAGTTAGCGTTCGAGCCATGGATTATCGCTGAGCTCGGCACTGAGACTCGCGAACATCGTCGAATGCGCTCAAGTTCGTTTGTGGGACAACGACGTTAAGCCGCTCTCTCTCTCTCTCGAAATGATCCTGTGCGTCGGGTATAATTTCCTTAATCGTATAATTTCAAACTACGGTCAAACTTTGGCGAGAACGCGGTTTCGTGTTGCTCACGTGCGCGTGATTTTCTCTTTTATCTCTCTGTTTGCTTCCTCAGTTTTTCTTTTTTGATATCTCTCTCCCTCTTTCTCTCTCTAGAAAAGCTGCGCTCTTTTTTTGCGCCGGTTCTTAATTAAGACTCGCAATCTCGACGAGACGCGATCGGCGCCGTACATCTCCCGATATATAAAATGTAAAAATGCATTTTATTGATCATCGCGAAGAACTTGCGGCGCGCAAAGTCGGCGGCCGCGCGGAACTTGTTGCTTCGAAACCCTCCCGAGTTGCAACAAACAGCTTGTGCGGAAAAGGTTTTGCGCGCGGCCTCTCTCGCCCGGAGGAGAAGAGAAGCAGCGGCGGTCCTCTCCGCGCGGCGTCGTCGGGTTATAGAGTTCGCGGAGTTCGCATTGTCGGGCGGCGGTTGCGACGACGACGACGACGATGGCGCGCAACGACGTTGTAAAGACATACTTGTCGCCGTAAATACGCGGCTACAAGCGCGACAGCTTACGGCACCGGGGGTATTGTTTGGCGTGTCAGAGTGTTGACTTAGTTTCTTACCTGCGGGTTTCGCGACAACGTTCCGATTCTAGAGCTTGCCGTCGCTCGCCGTTTTGACGAGGGAAGCCGCCGTGATTATGCATTTCCCTTGAAAGATCGCGAAAAAAAATTGCAAGTACTCTTGATCACGTTAAGCCGCTTAACGTGGCGTTCCCGCTTTGCTCGTTCCGTTTTATTATCAGGAGAAGATCTTTCAGTTCGCACGAAAAAAAAAAAAAAAACAATTCTCTTCATCGATAGAAACGCGACAGAAACGTATAATTGTTTTGACACGATGTTGCGGACGCGATAAATGAACGAGAGACGTAAAAGACTTCGACTTTTCGCGCGCGACATTTTGAGAACAAACTGTGGGAAACGTTGAAATTCTCCCGCTTCTCGAAATCGAATTGCCGATACTCGATACTCGTGAATGGCACGTGAATAGCGAAACAGAGTCGCGCGCTGCTGCTATCAACGCGGTCTTTCGTGCGCGAGCGTACGATATTATTAATCGAGTTTATATTCACGAACGAAGCCCCCATTGTGTCTTTTGATTGCGCCATCGGTAAGAGATCTAATTGTTTCGGCCGCATCCCGCGCGCACGCGGTACCTGTACACCATTAACGAAACGTTAATACTGAATTGCAACAACCGCGAAGCGCTTTGTGCTCTAAACCGTGGCGCGCCCGGGATAAAGAGCATTCGAGAAATATATATCCCCCGAGTTTGCAGGGTACATTAACGGCAGAAAATACCGGGGGCTATTACATTCGCGCGGTCGCGTTGGTGAATTCGGAACATACGTTTTCGAACTTTAATCGGGATCGATGAACGCACACACACACACTCACTCTCTCTCTTCCCGCGTGCCATCGCAACATAATTACGATTGCAAGCGGTTATGCCGCGAGGGCAACCAATTACAAAACGTTGTTTTTCGGCTATTGTTTTACGTAACTGTCCTCGATTGTTGTGACGCGCGATAAACCACGTTGTAATTCGCGGCGTTTTGCGACGATACGTCGAGAGATAGAAATCGACAGCTGATTACATTCCGCTGAATTTAACCCGTCCCTCCTGCTGCTCTCATCCGAGCTATCACTGCGCCAATGTACGTATCTAGTTACATTTCGCAAAGTGAATCCAAGGCGACGAGGACGTAGGCTTGCTGCTTGCTTGCTTCTTCTTCTTCTTCCGTGACCACGTCCAATTTAATTACGCGTGAAGTTCCCGACGGGTCCGTAAAAACGTGTCTGGAATTGAATTAACTTCTGTTTGTCGAGAGCACCGTGTAATCTCCCTCGGATTACTTTATGACTAAAAGCTGCGCGCATTCGTGACGCACGAAGGTGCCGCGCCTCGCGCGCGCGACAACGCTTGTGTAAAAGAAAAAGAATAGAGAGCGAGAGAGAGAGAGAGAGAGAGAGGTCACTGACCGTATCCCGATATATAGGAAAAACGAACGTTAGCTTTGTCGCGCTCGCTTTCGCACAGAAAACATACACACACACATACACACACGTCATCCAATTGCACGTTTCGCGGTTTTCCGGAAATAGATGGTATATACAACGTCGCGATGACGTAACGCGTCGAATTTTCGTCGTTCAAACTTAATCCGATCCATCGGCTTGCGCTGTCGCGCGCGATCTCGCTTTAATTCGCTCTTTCATCGCGCTCTGCTCAAACTTTGTAACGTGTACATATATATGTATATATTTGCAACAGCATTACTCTGTGTGCACGCAACTGAGAAAACCCGTCATTAAATACGCTCCTTTCGTCGCACGTCGTACGCGAAATCCGATTAAACGTTAAAACGATTGACAACTGTCGAAAACGCCGTCGTAAAACGGGAACGATTCTCGTCTCGATATTGATATCGTTTTCGATCAAACGACCGCGCGCGCACGTCCGTTCGCGTTGCGTGACGTGTGCGTGTGTGTGTCCACGCGCCGTGGAGTTTTATTGAAAATTGACGATTTTCATTGCATTTTCATTACGTGCAGAGACAGCAAACAAGTGATAGTTGAGCCTCGCGGCTCAAACCACGTGGTTTCACATAAGATACATATTAGATAAGTCGCAATAACCGGACGTACTAATGGCCGTGTTGAAGAAATAATTATTAGATATGTAAATATTAAGCAATTCTCAATATTTTAAATATTTGTCAAGACACTTGACTTGATTATTTCGTAAATAATTATTTCTTTAATAAATGTTAATTATTTTTTTAATAAATTCCCGGTGGTGTGTTGTTCGGGACATCAACCTTGTATAATTTTTTTTTCTCGAATACTCGTCTATTCTCCGCAGACATACTTATGTATTTTACATTGTCCTTCCCTAAGAAACTGTCGGCAACAACGGAAGGAGATCCAAAGCCGGGTGACAAGAGTTTGGTCGGTCTAGACAGTTAGACTATGCAGAGTGTGCGGTGCTTGTACAGCAAGTTCATCATTAGCGGAGCGGCTTCGAGGTTGACTTAGTCCGATATTCGATAACGTTATCGGACAGGCGGGAACCGAACTTGTGCCGAAGCTAACGGAACTTAAATGAACATTTTTCCATGCGGCGAAGCGACCGAAAGTGGAAAGTGGAAATTTATCGGCCTCGCGCCTGTATTTTCGCCTCGGTATGTCGACGAGCTGTTGCATTAACGATCGTGTAGGTGTACACGTTGCGCGTCTATGTGTGTGTGCGCGCGCGCTATGTGCTACAAACACGGCAATTTTATCGCACCGCGCGCGATAGAAATCAAACGACCGTTTGTGCTTTAAAACGCGAACTCGAACATCGCATTTCGAGAAAACGAAGATGCATCGTTTCTGGACGATGGTATGAATTATTTCACACTTATTGCTCGAGACGAATCGGAATCGTCACGTCTTCGCTTTCTTACACTCGTCCCGATTAGAATTGCCGCTTGGAATTGTCATTGTTTTCGTCATATAAAAAGAGGAAATGGATGACAGGTACGAGTTTTCCGTGAGGACACAGATCCTATAGGAAAAAAAAAAAAAAAAAAACATACCTGAAGTAAAACCAAACATATATCTGCTATATAAAAAAGAAAAATTTATAGTTTCAATCTATGATATAAAAGTTAAAAATGATTCTTGCGAGCTTTGTATTTCGAAACTCGCGCGGGGACGGGGACGGGAAGGGGAAGGGAAGGGGAGGGAGAAGAGGGCGAGATATTGGAATCAACCAATGGTTCATAGAAAGATATAAGAGCTACGGCTCAATAAATATTGCCTTTTCGAACAATAATGTATTCCAGCTCGCTTTACTCTTTCGGAGGGAAACATTTCGCATTTTTCTGCGCGCTGTTTTTTAAATCCGCGCACGAGATAAATATTAATATTTAAAAAAAATCAATTCGCTCGTCAAAGGCGTATATAAAAGGATCCATCGCTATGCTGTTTACCTCATACGCCGCCGATAGATATCAAACGATCGTTTGTACGGGAGAGGGGAGGGAGGGAGTAAAACCGCTTCTCTTCCTGCATTTGAACGCATTCCAAGAACGAAGATGCATCGGTTCTGGAAGAGAGCGATATAAATTATTTCGTGCTTATGCGAATCGGGGTCATGCGCGCGATGTTTTTCTGTTTATCGACAAAATATTGTGCGACATTAACGTGTTTCTGCAACAATGTATCGATTTCGAGTAAGAGAGAAAAAAAAAGAAGAAGATTTATATTTATTCGGCGCGAAGTACATCGGAAAATGTGCGATTCGAGGTCTGAATGCAAGTTAGTTATAGAACGCGGATCTCATCAACAGGCAAAAATAACAAGAGTGACGCATAAATGATGATAGTTAATAATAATAGTTTGTATAACAAATAATTACAACGAAGACAGAGTTCTGCGAATATAATAATAACAACTACAGTAGTTTCTAGTACGTGCGCGCGAGTTTCCATTAGCGATATGTTGAACACCGACGACCGACGTGGATTTTATGCCGCGTCGTGAAATACCCACTTGATTGCGCTTTTATATGCGCAACTGCATAAATGAGTTACGCGAGTAACCCGGCTTGCCCGGCGGTTTAAGTGGCAGACGAGATGATGGATGAGCGTTTTATCGGAAACGATTCTGGATTCGTTGTTTCATTGGTTTTTTCCCCCTTTTTCTCTCTCTCTATCGGTACTTGCTCTCTAAGAAGAATGACGTGTAGCTCGGCCTGATGGATCTATCGCGTTATCGCGATGCACTTCGTCTTATCGCCGCAGTTCGACTAGATGAAAAATATAGACTATCCTTCATTTCTCGCCTAATTGATCGCAAGTAGCGATAAGAGGCGAGATTGGGAGTATGACAAATTAATTTCCGCTATTGTGTGTTGTATCTTTCGCGCTGTCGATATTTCAAAAAATTATATTGGCGCGTCATATGCCGAGCGAGCGTGTGCGTAATGCTCTTTTCGAAAATTCGCGTGCGAAGACATTTCGCGCGGGAATGTTCTTTCATTTCGCGGCGAGTATATATATATATACGCGAGCAACGTGGGAAACGCGTACAGCAGCATTTTGTCGCGGACTCCCCCTTTTCGACTCGAGTGACAGTCCGGTGTAATGTTTCATACTTGACATTACAACCAGTAATGTAATCTGCCGGTTCTGCGACAGTCCGGCAGCGATAGGATAGAACGAGGAAGATGAGAGACGGAAGAGAAGGATAGACGCGCGCGGTGACCGCGAGAGAGATAGAGATCGAGATGAATGGCAAAAACATTTCGGCACACAGGAAAAAAAAAGAGAAAGAGAGGGAAGGACGCGCGCGCGCGCGCGAGTTCTTCTCTGAAAACGCCATGGGGCGCGTGTAAACGAAGAACCATTAATCAAAATCCGCTCCCGTGTCGTTCGGTATCGTTGAAATCGGAACAAACGGGCCGCTCCCTTCTCACCCCCCTCGCGCGAGTGCACGAGTTCCCATATTAAATGCGGATATATCACGTCACGAGCAGAGTCGAATGGGCGCTACATACTGTTCGCTTTCTCTCTCTTGCTCGCGTCAGGGGAAAACCTATGGGTATCGCGCGCTTCGCCAATCGTTTACGCTCGTTCATGCAAATCCGCGAGAGAGCAGAGACGGACGGGGGGGGTCAACATAGTAAAATTGAATCAGATAGGTTTCCGGGACCCCTTCTCCCACTCTCCTCCCTGACCGAACTCTGTCATCTCGCACGCGAAATGTGTCTGTTTGATTCTCGCTGCGGGATAATATTGTTATTTTGCGATCTCTGAATCTCTATTGAACAACTAGAGAGAGCAACGAAATAAGAGATTTACCGTTGCAGATACGTGCGAGAGATGCTGATTTTAATTGAATTCCCGCTTTCTCGGAAACGATGTTGATTTGAATTTTTCTTTTTTCCTTTTTTTTTTTAATCATCGTGTTCGGCACATCAGAGAGAAACGCGAAATAATACGCAAGCGCGCACGCACACCCGCTAGTACTTTCGCGTAGATATTTTTCTCTTCGCGTTCTTCTTCTCACGATACAAACGACTTCCTTATTTCTGAATAACGCGTGCGTTAAAATTAATCTCGGAAAATAAGTAAAAAATCCCGCGCACAACACGCGACGCGATAATTCACACACGATCATTTCCTGCAAGATTTTCTCTTAACGGTTTCCGTCGCTTTTCTGAGTTACGCCGTCTTGTTGCAGTATTAATTATCGCTTATGATACACACACACAGCGTTCTCATTTATGTATAGATAACACGCTGTGAATTATATTTATACGCTTTCTTTTACTGACCTCAGTTTGTAATAAAAATAAAAAATACGATATTGGTTATTTAAAGAAATGTCTCGCAAAATGTTAATCGCGATTAAGATGGAACGATAGCTGTAATTTATTTGCCGCCTGCGGTCGCAAATAAATCCCGATTATCGAAGAAAGCAGGTTGTCTGAAAGGAGAGGGGAAAAAGAGATCTCGGTCGGGGAGGAGTGAAGGTGGACTTGTATCGTTACAACACACCAGTCGCGGTTTTCTATCTGACGATCGGCGAGTCGCTGTTCATCACGCGATCGCGAGTCAACAAATTAATCGCTCGCACGCCAGGGTGCACTTACCGCGTCGCGAAGAAAAGAAGAAAAGAGAGGGAGAGGTGCCGGGAGAAAAAGCCGCAAGGTCGGTTTTCTGTAATTGCCGGCAAAATAGTTTCCTATTTCTCCCTCCCCGCTTCCTCAGTCTCGACCGTCTCGGAAAATCGAGTTACGTTTGCAACGTCCGATCGAAGCCGACGATTGTGCAGGTGGATGGGTGGGTGTGTGTGTGTGGCCCCTCGCCTTACCTGGTCGCTTAACGCGCCCAATGAAATTCCGATGACGTAATTGCCACGCTAATTAGATAATTGTGTATTCGACTTTGCGATCGCGCTCGACGGTGAATTCGTAACGAAATAACGGGGCAATAAAAGCTCCGGCGTGTTACGCGCGCGCTCGCTTTATCTCTCCCTTTTCTACCCCCTTCCCTCTCTGCGACCTCTTTTGTGCCGATTTTATCTTTTCACCGAAAGGTGCTTTCATTAACTCGAGATAAACAGAAGATGCGACAGTGGCTTGCGAATGAAACGCGTATCTTTGCAAAATTTTATCGCTCGGAGAAGAATTTCGGGAAGAGTTTCCTTGTGCGAAACAGGTGGATCATTTCTTTTTATTTCGGTTTTATTTTTATTCGCTTCTTGCGTGCTATTGTAAGAATATAAATGAACACAATACATGTGATACCGCGATAAAAAGTATGCGCACGCGCGGTTAAATTATTTTATTAAAAAAAAAAAAAGCAATAAAGGATATCTAAAGAATTTATAGGCGGTAGTTGGACGTACGACATAGTTGTAAGATCTTATGTAATATATATGTACATACATATATGTAATTCTCCACTGTCTATACTGTTTTACACAGTGGAAAAGGCGCTGTGCCGTGATCGAAATCGAATTACGATATACGTGTCTGTGATATTGAATCGTGCGCTTTACGAACGTGAGTACAAAGTGCAAAAGGATATGAGGATCCGACTGGAAGGAGAAAGAGAGAGAGAAAGAGAGAGAGAGAGAGTGTAAATAGCGGAAGCGCGCCGGAAATCGATACTGTTAAATCGCGATTGTTAATTATTGTCAATTAAACTGTTGTTAATCGTAATTGCATGTAAAAGAAAGTAATGAACTCTGTTCTCTACGAGCTACTTTGAATAAGTAGCCGCCAAGCGATTACACCCATTAATAATTTTCTGAACGTCTCACGAGTCCCCCGACAACGCATAAAAAGGACTAATGCGCGTCACGAGATGCATCGTCGTCGACCCCCTCGTAATGACGCGCCAGCGAATTTTCGAAAATTGATTCTGCGATGGGCGTGTTGCGAGAACGTGACCAGCTGCGCGCGATTCAGAGAATCCATGGGTCAATACGTCCGCAGCTGCACATTTTCGGGCTCAGATAGTGTGTGTGTGTGCGCGCGCGCGCGCGCGGCTTGACGGCCATGGAAAATGCGGAAAGATCGAATTTATCCTTTTTATCTCCAAGCCGTTACCATTAAACAAGATGACTTTCCGAAACTTTATTTCGCGGAAGTAACAAATAACATGGTATGGATATTGATTTGTTTGAAAAATGCGCTCAAACTCCATTTTCCGAGCAAGAAAATACAATCGTCGCAAAAGCGACAAATGCCGGTGAATAGGAGAACATTCAGAAGAGAGAGAGTGAGAGAACGAAACTTAGAGCTGGCGCAGCCAAGGTTTCTCTTACGGGGAAAACGGGAAATTCAGAAACTCCGAATCGACCTAGCCACTGTATATCGAATACGAATAACGAGAAAGTACCCGAGAGCTGGGCTTCGATAAAGTCGATCGTTTCCCACGATCGTTATCGTCATATTCGGGAGGAAGGGAAAAGTACGCGCAAAGTCGCGATTTCGTTTCGGTTTCGCGAAACGAAACTATTCTTTCGTTCTACTGTCCCGCTGTATATACGTTGGCGCGTTGTATTATAAAGAACCGATCGCGTTTCTTCGCCAATCAATTTCACATCGTCGAGACAGAGGGTTTGATCGGTCGCAAAAACCACGAGTGCTCCAGGTGCGGCGTTTTCGCGGCTGTGACGATCTCATTTTCTTTTTCTTCACGTAGGTTTACGCGCGTCTTATGACGAGTTTTAGTTGCGACAGCAGAGTTTTATACGAGTTCGCTTTATATCCCCGTCTTCCCCTCTACGAGGAGGACAATTTCTCGATGATCTCGGGGGGGTTTTGCAGAATTAATGCGCGATGTGAATGATTGATGTAACGTGTAAAATATTGCTGCGTCGAAACATCGCGCAGCCTGATACATAATTTCGTTGTTGCGCGCATTTCTATTGCTGGTGATAGCAATAGAAACGAGTGAGAGAGCGAGAGAGAGAGAGAGAGTTAAAATATGAAAAGCGGATCGAGCACCAGTGCTCGACGTAACAACAACGACAACAACAACGTTAATGCCTTTTTAACGTGCATTACAAGAAGCGCGCTCGTTTACGCTCGGCTTATAATAGCGCCGCTAATCTATTCTCTCTCTATTTTCTGCCTTCACGGTGTCTCGAAACACCTCTCCACCCCCGGCTCATCCCGGCGCTTCCTCCACCGCCCCTCTCCGCGCGTGTATACGACGCGGAGAGAAAAAACGTGTCTCGAGTTTTTCGACGCGAAAAACGCGCGCGCGCGCGGACGACGACACGCGATCCGTGGGGATCGTCAAAATAAAACCGGAAGAGGGTGGCTTGCAGGAGGTGGAGGAGAGGAGGGCGAGCGAGAGGAGAGGAGGGCGTTGTCGCTTTCATGCCTCGCCCAGTCATTCGTATCTATTGAGGCACAAGCAGAAATGCGTACCCTCTGTTTTGCGAAACACACCGCGCGTCTATCACCCGCCGCGAGTGTCGGACATTAAACGTCGAATGCCGCCGAATATATGTATACGTTCGGGAGGGTGGGGCGAGGAGATGATGGGTTCCCCGTTGCGCGTGGAAGAGGGAACGGGAATGGAATTGTCGGCTGTGTATCGGTAATGCACAGTCTGCGGTCGCATCGATATGCGGCGGTTGATAGGTGCATACTATCAAGACGAAGGCGTATATAAACGCGCGGAATGTTCGTCGAGCGTATTCGAGAATGGAAACCGCACCCGGAGAAAAGATCATCCGCGCAATACGCGGATACGTACACATCCTCCGATATTGCGTCGTTTCGTTCTCTTTACGACACGAGATGAAACACTTTCGGCATACGTAAATATTATATTGCTTCTGATTGCGTGTCGAGGCATATTGCGTTTTCCTCCGAGTTCAAACACGTAATGAGATCACGAGAGAAAAATAACGCGTTTTTGTTTTTTTATTTTTTTTTGTTTCGTGCGATTCATTATTCCAGACACACGCGCGCGCGTCTCTCTTTCATATCGCGTTTCTCGCTCTCGTAAGGTCTCGTATCGCGACGCGCCGCGCCGCCGCCCGCCGGTCCCGCCGCGACTCGAGAGATTGTCGAGCCGGTTTTGCCGACGTTTTCTGCGTTATTTGATTTCGTCTAGCTATTCTCGTTTGCGAAACGAGATGAGAAAGTTAGGAGACGAGGCGTGGTCCCCCCTTTTCCTCCCTCCCTCCCGCCGCCCGCTTTCGCGGAGCTTTCCCGGGATGTTAGTTCGACAGACGCAAACTTACAAAACGACCTCTCCTACGCTCCCGAACAAGTAGATTAGATAGAAACGTATAATCGCGTCGAATGGGAAGTCGCGAGAGATCAAAAACAATTTTTCACAAAGTGCGAGACCGCGCCGGTCTAATAAATTTTTCTGCGAGTTCGCGCTTTCTGATCTGACACACGTATTGAATAATTAAATTAAAAAAAAAACAAGAATATTCAAAGTGCAGTTACAAGTGCTGTAGCAGAAGACAATCTAATGTTAATTAAAGATTCTAATGTTAATTTGACATTATCGGTTTGCGTGCGCACGGAATCGCCTTCATCAACGTGGCCTTTAATTCACATCGAAAGGATAGACTCGACAGATTCGGGTGACAGGCGCGCACGTGTCCTTATGTGACACGACACCAACGTTGTCCAGCGCGCGCGCGCGCGCGCGCTACAATGGGGCGGAAAGTGCAAGGTGATAATAACGCACTTTAGCGCGCGATCAATTGGATTAGTCGATATATACGGTTGACTATTATTACGGGCGGGCTGCTCGATACGCTGTCACGCTTCGTTTTATGGAATGGCGTTTGCTATAACGCGCGTGCACACGCACACGCCGTTCCTCCCTCGATTTTGTTCTCCCTGCTTGGAGGGGCGCCATATCCAAAGCGACGTATAATGCGTATCAGAAAGGGAAGACAATACGATACATTCATTATTCATCCGCCGGTAAATTTGGAGGATAACCGATCTCGCAAAGCACAAAATCCGGTCGGGATACGTCACGTGTGTTCAAACAATTCTGTTATTCGATTTTGGTTTTTTCCCTCTTTGTCGGATTTTAAGCGCTTTTTACACACACGCGCGCGTAAAATATCTACAATTTCCCGTTTCTCTTATGTCTCTTTTATTTGCAATTTTACGCAAAAAGTAAAAAAAAAAAAAAATAATAATAATCTCAATATACCTGTAGCAAATATATGCGTTTAATATATCAATTCAAAGGTTTCCGGAGAGAGAGAGAGAGAAGGGAATATTTAACGAGGAAAGATACATATGTGCGCGCGTATTCGAACGTATTTACTCGCTTATATTTGCGAACGGTAACTCCACCGTAAAAGCACATTATTCAACGATCGGCTGTCAGGACGCGCCAAGTCGGGAGAGTGCGCGCGTCTTCGCGCAATTCCGAAATTTTCCTCCCCGCGGTAATGAAAACTGCAATTCAATTACGGGCCAATAGGGACACGGAACAAAAAAAAAGACAGAAAAGAAGATGGGGAGAGACCGCGGCGACGCACAGATCGCTGATGCAGCAATTAGCGCGAGTAAACGCTCGGCGGAGCAACTCGCATTTCCTATCCGTCGCGGCGGCAACAATTCCGCCGAGAAAACGACCGATAATTAGACGATTTATCACTCGGGACCGCGCCGGCCGGACCATCCGCGCCGTTTCCATCTCTATACACGCGATGAAAAAGAATCGCAACAGTAAGCATCCGATGGAACACATACGCCCCAGATCCTCCCCCGATAAAAGAGTATTTGTCAAAGCGAGCCACGTATGAATGACAAGGTGCGTGGAACATAAATTATTCTTAGATAAATGGTAAGGTGGAAAATGACGAAAATATGGTTTCTTTTTTTTGTTCAATTTTTCTTACCGTGACACAATGGGTGTGTTTATGAA
>QVNV01002317.1:0-37242 GCA_014825455.1 Pseudomyrmex pallidus
CTTGGCCTAGTGGACCTGGAAGTTATAATAGACCTCCGTACGACGGAAAACCTGAAGACGGATCTACGCCTAACAAACCTCTCGGAGGCAGACCTGGAACCCTGCCTAGTGGACAACCTGGAAGTTACAATAGACCTCCTTACAGCGGAAAACCTGAAGACGGATCTACGCCTAGCAAACCTCTCGGAGGCAGACCTGGAACTTGGCCTAGTGGACCTGGAAGTTATAATAGACCTCCGTACGACGGAAAACCTGAAGACGGATCTACGCCTAGCAAACCTATTAAATCCCATCCTAGTAATTATCCAGGAATCGGAAGTGGAACGTGGCCAGGGGAGCAGCCTGGACATGAAAGCGGATGCCAAAGTTGTGGAGGAAACAGCAATTGCGGAAGTTGTGGCGGTTGCAGCGGAAAAGATAATGCACCAACAATACACGGATGTAATCAAGCAGTAGGTGGCGTTAACAAAACATATTATCCCGCTGGAACTGGTGATGGCAATGTTCCAAGTATTGCAGAAGCATATAGACCAGGTTCAACTCCAGAAAGTCTTGAGAAATGGAATCCTCAAAATCCATTTTTATACGGAGCAGGTACTGATAAGATATATTGATTATTAGAAACTTCACTATTGTATAAATGCGATCTGTAATTAAAATAACACACATGCCCATTGCTTTTTTTCTTAATTTCAACTATATATTGTTTTTTTTATTTATATAAATATATATATTTTTCACAAATAAAAATATATTTATAGGCAGACCTCAAAGCGATGTTTCACATCCGTGGAGTGAGACAACATCTAAACCACTCGGTCAAGGAAATCCTTTTCTCGACTTCAATCCAAATGGTCCTAAGCCTACCTATAGCAGCGCTTCTGCTACTGATAGAAATGTAATTCCTTATGGAGAAGAAGATACTAAACCTATCGGTCAAGGAAATATTTTCTTGGATGGTACGAGAGGAGACATCGGAATTAATCCGAACGACGTTCCCTTCGGAGGAAAGAAACCTGAAGGAAACGTTTTTCTTGGATTTCCCGGTAGTGTAAACAGCAGTCCGGGTAGTTCATCATACGGCAGACCTGATGGATCTCCTGTACCGGGAACATCAGGAAGTGGTGATTACAAAAACACAAAAGTTTCTGAAAGTCGGGAGGATTCCGCCGCAGAATAGAAATAATAATGGATTTTACTTTACAGGAAGTAATCTCCCGAATCCAACACAATGCAAGTTGGGTATTTTTGGTTGTGGAACATCTAACAGTTATGATAATAATCCGCAAAATGTTGGAACAAGCAGTGGAGTTCCAGGAATCGTTGGCAGTGTTGGAAATCCTGGAAGTGGTATTGGTCCCGGTCATTTCGGCGCAGGTCATCCTGGATCAGTCGGAGGTAATTTAGCAGGTAGCGGCCAGGCGGGAGCTTTCGCTGGAGCATTTAGCAGCGCTCAAGCTGGAAGCTTCGCCAACACAGGTTTGTATTTTACAAAAACGCGTCAAACAGAGTAAACGTAAGTAGTTCTATATATTAGTAGACAACTATGTAGTATTTACGTGTTAACAAGCCACACAAGAGATTAAGATTAGAACAAATGAGGAAGGAGCGGCCAACTGTAAATCAAATCAACGAGGCGTTCATAATTCTTTGATACTCATGTATCTTCGTGCTGTCAAGTAGATCATACTTCAATGGAAGTTTTCTCACGGCTAATATAACGTCTCTGCAGAGACATTTAAGTAGTGGCGTTTTTTAAAAACGAAGCGTGTATACGAGATGAGAAAACGTACTTCTCAGCTTACACTAGAAAATACACCAAGGACAATCGCGGTTATAAGCGAGGAAGATTGAAAATACGCGTGTGATTGATGCGTCTATCATACAATGATGCATAAATCAAAGATAGCAACGTTTTAATTAATAGTAAGCGCCGGTTAGATATCCATTTCCGCTCTCCTGACTACGAAAACTGTTATACAACTTGATACCAACATGATTAATTTATCACATCATACATCTAAGAATACGCTCTTTCCAACGAAGGAGAGAGAGCTGTTTTTTTGTACTTGTAAGTCTACATAAAAATTTAATAAATTGTTTCTTACCAATTTTCTCGTGTTCTTAGGTCTTGGTAATGACTTTGGCCAAGTCCAAGGTGGAAATTGGCCTTCTGCTGGAGCGCAAAATCAAAACAGGCCGAACGCTTGGGCTTCTAGTGGCGCTTCAGCCTTTGCCAGTAGTAGTTCCGGAAGTACGTTCCCATCAGAATTCTTTTTCCGTATATATATCTACACCTGCTCATATATGCACATTCAAATATGATACATTTGAAAGATAACAATTAAGATATTGAATAAATGTTACTAAAATATTTATTACTATTACAGGTTGGTCAGGAAATCATCCTATCAATGTAAAAGGATAATCATTTTGATCAAATGTCAAATAAAATAGCTGCAGATTACGCGATATAATTCTCACTATGCGTATATTCACATAAATATAATAATAATAATAATCAAAATGCTTGATGTTTTTTTATGTGTGTAAAGCTTTTATATAAATATTTTATATATATAACGTTTACATTTTTTTTGCAGTCACGATTACATTTTTTTTTTAATCACGATTCAATGATAAATAAAAATGTTTTCAGTCAAACAAACTTCCTAGAAATATGTGATTATTTTTCCAAACACTAATTATCTGTTATATGATCAATAATTACATACATTGATTGGTAAAATTCCATGATTCTCTTATATAGGATGGTCCGTAAAAAAAAATTATTAACATTCTTTATTTCTATGAATATTTTAACACATAATTTTATCAAATATATTTATCATGCAACTTTTTTTATAAATGTAAATAGAAAATGTAATAAAATTTTATATTTATTATATAGATGATATAATACTTGGCTTGTAATATTTCAAACAAGTCAATAATCAATCACCGGGTATGTATGAGTAATCAAGCTATTATTCGAAGTTATTTTTTTTCAAAAGCAATTATGCTTGTTGTGTAAATATATAAAAGAACAACTGTAATCGTACAGATTCAGTTAATTCTGCTAAGTTGTACTGTGAGGAAAACTTCTAGTGTGCTAACACTCTGCTACAGTCATCATGAAGATTGCTGCACTGATTGCATTTGTAGTGGCAATATTAGTTCAACTGGGCAGCGCACAGCGCGGTAAGTCGCACATGATAGTCGTATGCATGTAATAAAAATGATTGAAAAGCAGTCACTTATTACTACAGTTTATAAAAGTGTAACTAAGAACAATCCTAATATTTTTATAATAGATAGACTACCACTTTTATTTTGTTTTATATTTTATAATTATGCTGATTCTATAAAAGATTAGATTGTTTATAATAAATTAAAAATAATTTTTATATCTAATTTAGGTATGGGAGGACGTATAATGAGAGGTGGACGGATGAGGATGGGGTATGATTCCATGGAAAGGTCCTAGAGATATAATAAACTAAACTCAATCCAGAAAAAGCTATGGAATATTGTACAAATGTAAGTTACTGCAAATAGTAAACAAATATTTTAATATTGTATATGTATATATATTCAGTGTTCACAACTTTAATATAAAAGAAACTTTCAATAAAAAGTTCCAATACTTAAACTTTCTTTTATGACATGCTTATATTAGTTTCCTCCAAACGTTATCGATTCATGATAGGCGAAATTTTATTTATGAAGACTCTATATTTTCTTGCAGCAATGCAACAATATTAAAATCAAGTAATGAAGATTTTTACTTTTATAGTTTACATCAAAATAAAGTACATAAACACATACATATGTTGTTCATTTGTAAAGTATATTTTCAAGAAACAAGGAACAGATATATAGCACAGTAGTAGTCACAATGAATAAATCAGTTTCTTCACTTTGCAATTTGTTAATATTATTTAAGTTTATGAAAAATTATATCTATATAAATTTCGTAATACGTTGTTTCAGGCATGAGTAAACTCGGATCTTCCTTCACTTCTCACTCGACTACGAGAAAAGTTAGAAATTACACTAATATGACTCTTTTTGTTTCACATAGATATATATATATTCAATAAATAAAATGCAATAACTTTATATTTTGTCTTTTGTGTATACTCTTATCTTTTCCAATTTAACAATAATTATTCTTTCGTTTTTTGATTGTACTTTCTCCCTTTTGTTAAAATTTTATAAAATCTGAGTTTTTCTCTTACTCTCGTTTTACACACAATAGGAGTATCATAATATACAAAATGAGTGCCGATATTTTACTTACAAATTAATTTATTATTTGTCCATATACAGGAAAAAATACGATTTCATTGGACCTATCGGCATATAAAACAGATATAGGAGTAATTGTGGAAATAGCTATACAACTACAAAGATACGGTGCTCAATGTAAGGAAACAGAAAGCCGTAATAGACTAGATCCATGTAGTTAGGATATGTGGCTTGTGGATAGGTGATTATTTAATGCTGTTTTGTGGGCGAATTTTTTCATACAAATAAGACATTCGTGGGTTTTCTCGTTAACATGCATCAATAGATGTTTTTTCAACCCCGCCTTGTCTTTGAATATTTTTTGACAAGTACAACATTCTAAAGGTCTCTCGATAGCATGAACCAACATGTGACTGTTCAGCGTAGTCTTTTGCGTAAAAGCCTTGTGACATACGTAGCACTCGTACGGCCTGTCGCCGGTGTGACTTAACATGTGTTTTCTCAACGACGATTTTTCCTTGAACGTTTTCTGGCATATGTGACACGCGTGCCGTTTATCACCCGTGTGTATGAGCATGTGCGAGTTCAATCTTGTTTTCTCTCTAAACGCCATGTCGCACATAGTGCACGCGTACGGCTTTTCACCGGTGTGTATGAGAGTATGTCTGTTCAGATCCGACTTTCTGGTGAAAATCTTGTCGCAAACCTTACAGTCGTACTGACCGCCAGTATGCAGAAGCATGTGACTGTTCAAGTCAGATTTTCGCGCGCACGCCTTGTGACAAATATGACATTCGTGCGGTTTTTCACCAGTATGGACCAACATGTGGGAATTCAATTTAGCCTTCTCGCGGAAAGTCATCAAGCACTCTTTGCACTCGTACGGCCTCTCGCCGGTGTGAACCATGGCGTGTCTGATTAATTCCGATTTCCTCTTATACGTTTTCTCACATATGTTACACGCGTGTGGTTTCTCACCGCTGTGCGCCAGCATATGATTATTGAGTGCCGTTTTCTGAGCAAATGATCTATGACACAATGTACACTTGAAATTCTTGTTCCCGGTATGAATAGACATGTGCAGATTTAGTTTTGTCTTCTCTTTGAACCCTTCATAACAAATCGAGCATTTGTAGGGTCTGTCCGTCGTGTGGCTAACCATATGCCGATTCAGATGAATTTTCTCTTTGAACGTCATGTGACACATGTCGCATTCAAAGGGTCTTTCTTCCATGTGCATCATCTGCTCGTTCAAACTCGCACGTTTCATAAAAGCCTGTTGCAAAGCATCGCAATCATATGGCTTATCCAATATGTGCAATTGCATGTGACTTCTCAAGTTCCACTTGTAAGCAAATCTTTTTTGGCAGATGTTACACTCTAGCGGACTCATTCCGACGTGAGTTAACATGTGAGCATGTAAGCTAGTATTATCGGGGAAGGTTTGCTGACAAACCTCACACTGACTTCCACTACAATGCATTCTTAAATGTGTCACCATTGAATCATTGTTCAGAAACCATTTCTTGCAAATAGAACATTGTATTTTATAAAATTTCGGTTGCTGTCCATTTTGACAAAATCCATGATGCTTGTCAGAATCTTGCGTTTGTATGAAATTTGCATTAGCCAAACATCGTTGCATTACACCATCTTCTTTATCGCACAAATTATTCCCTAGTGGACCTGTCCAGTTTTGATGACTTGTAGATTCACCTTCCAACTCTAGCTTTACCTGCAACAGGTCAACACAAATATATAAAAAAACTTGTGAAGCATTTATATATTGATTACATCAATATAACTAGAAAAGAGATTTTAGATTAGTGATTGTTGCTTACTTACCATCTCATTGGAAAAATCCACCTCATTGTTTTCGATAGGCAAAAATAAAGCGCCCTTCTCAAAAGTACCAGAGCAAATATCCTCCATGTAGTCAGGATCAAATTTGTCACCTGGTTCTTCCTTAAGCACAACGCTCACAATATTCTCGTCCTTAAAGTAATCCTTACATTAGATCCTGAATAACACCGAGCGATATATCTGCTGCTGTTTCATACAAAAAGTTTACCATAACCTGACTGTCTATGGCTAATGCATCCATCGGTTCATCTTTCACCTTAAAATCTTCCATTTGCTACACTTCACTCTGAAAGTGAAATCAATTTATTCGCTTACGTACATTCCACGATGCGTGATCAACATGATGTTCCAAAAAAACAAACAAATTCAGGTAAAAAGAGACAAGGAAAAAGCGTTGTACACGATGGGTGCAGCCAGAAATTACATAAAAGACATTCTCTCATAACCTCAAAAATCCGCGCGGTAACAGGTTCGCGAACGCGACGTACACGGTGCACGGACATTTCGGCGCAGCCTCGACGATTGCGAATCTGTTACCGCACGGAGAAAAACCAACATCCGCAGACTCGAGATCGGTCTTTCTGTGTGAATACTCACAGCATAGGTTACATGGCCGTCTCCATGAAATACGAAAATATAGGTTGCGATGACGCTCCTTCAGATAATGTTGCGCGTCACCGATGGATAACTGAACAAACTACGACGGAAAACGGATCCTTCTTCGCCAGATTGTCGCGCTTACTGGGAACCGCGATCTTGATTCGTCATTTCACGAAAGAACGGACATGTCGACGACCAAAAATCGCGATGACCGACGGGGTGCACCTAGTTGGCGTATAGATATGACGGATGTGTTGCACAAACGTTTGCGCGCGCGCGAGCGCGCACCGTCTACGCATACGAATGTCACGTCACGCGTGTGTGCGTGTACGTACGTACACATGTGTACACGGAGCACGCACATGTCACACGTAAACGCGTACACAAGCACGCGTATCTCGCATACATATCTGCGCATTCGTGCGTGCGACAATTGCGCGAATCGGATAAATATTCTTGTGCAAACCTAAGCGTTTTCGATATTCGCCGTGATCTTCGTCCGAGAAGGACGCGAAACACACATATAGGTACGCGCTGAGTTAAAAGTTATTATTTTTTATTTCAGGTAAGAGACATATATACTATCTTTATTCTTTTTTTATGATAGAAATAAGTTATATAGTGTTATGTAAAAGAGAGATGAGTATTATCGTAAGTGTGCGTGATTTTTTTTTTTTTTTTTTTAAGTTTGCGAATATATAATTTATATATATGATCACTTGCAAAATATATAGAAGAAAGAATAAACAGAGAATAAATTGACGAAAAAATTATTAGTTTTGTTGTTTTGAGAAATTTTTGTGCAGTCTGAGATTTTCGTAACACGTTCGAATTGTGATTCATTCATTTGTTAGTGTATGAGTAAGCGCAATGTATAATATATACATACACACACACATCAATTAGACGAAGTCAAAGCACGCGAAGATTATAGAGGAATTAGTAATGAGAACTGTTGCATGTGTGTAATTCTGAGAAATGAAATACGAATGAAACGGCAAAACCACGCAAGTCTCGCACAAAACCAGAGGTTCGTACAGTAGTGTCCGCGCATTTGTCACCGAATTATCTCCCACCATGTTTACTCAGGCCGACCCCTTTTTCGGAGCGTTTGTTATCTTCACCTGTGCACGAAATTTCTTTTTTTTTTTTTTTTTTTTTTTTTTTTTGTACATCTAATGAGCGATAAGGATACACGCCCGTAGAATGAAGATATCACACATTTTAACTTACACTGCACCTGCTCACACTACGGTCCTTTCGCTAAGTGACAACTTCACGGACACTACTTACATGTAAACTTGATTTTTGTTCAAAGTTTAGTTTTGTTCTTTCACAGCAATCTGCGCAATAATGGCGGCTGACTTTACCGCTCTGTTGCTAATCATTTTAACGTTGGACGTTATCAACTACGGTGAGTGAAGGCTGAAGAGAGAAACACGTATCACAAAACGTCATTTATCTCATTGTCACAAAGATCGTTTCCGTTCTTTATTATTGTGCTTTAAAAAAAAAAAAACAGGACGATCCTGTCGTCATACTTGCGTTTGCTAATATAGTTGTCAACAAACTACTGATAAGAAACACGCGTGTCTGTAAAGAAAAAATGCAATTTAAATAACTTTTCGAGAGACAAGGTATATGCGAAAAAGCAATGTTTTAAATATTTTATTTAGAAACTGAGGCGGTTCGCGTGCGACGTCTGGTCGGTGGGACGAACGCCGCAGAATCCGAGTTTCCTTATCAAGCATCTTTGAGATACTTCGACTTGCACATCTGCAGTGGCACGCTTATCAGCGATAAGCATGTCCTAAGCGCCGCGCATTGCGTTTGCGGCCTGATAGACTACCCTTCCGAAGAACTTAGTGTGCGCACCGGGAGTATTAAATTGACAGAGGGTGAGAAACACGCTGTCAAGTCGATTGAGTGCCACCCTGATTATCTTTACGGACCGGAAGAATCCTGGACGGCCGATGTAGTTGTGATCACGGTGAGATTTTGTTAACTTATTGATATAATTCGAGACACGAGCCTACATGTTTTCTACAAATTGACTGACTTTGTTACAATGTTTTTTAGCTTGCTGAACAAATTCGCTTGTCAACGTCTCAATTTCCAATTGCTTTGGCAACTCGTAAGACTCCTGATGGAGAACGTGCTGTTATTAGCGGATGGGGTAGGAGTCGTCCGTTTAGCTTCTTGTCGCGAAATTTGCAAAAGCTCTCGTTGCCGATTATCGACAATAAGATGTGTCAAGATTATTACAAGAACTTCACCATTCTCGACTCTCAGATCTGTACATTCGAGAGGAAAGGCATCGGTGCTTGCAAGGTAAATGACGGAAAATAATATATATGTTGTGTTACACAATTTTATAAATAATACTTCAGAAAAACAGAAAAACTCTTTGAGACATTCTCTATGTATCGAAGATTTAATTTAATTTTATTCTTTTAATTAATTACGAATTAAGAAAGAATATTATTTGCGCAGGGTGATAGCGGCAGTCCTTTAGTCTACAACAATACGTTAGTGGGCGTATTCTCGTGGACAAAACCTTGTGCAATCGGTTTTCCCGATGTTTTTACTAATGTTATCTATTTTACGGATTTTATTGAACAAGTAATTCAAGCCGATTAGTTTGCTGTAGATTTAAATGTAATTATCTGAGGAACATGTGAGTGTTTTCGAAAAACAATTTCTTTTTTGAGATAAAGACATCGGTTTTTAACATTTTTACATATAAACTTATGCGTGTAAGTTACATTTTTTTTATATTTTATAGTTTTTATATGTAATATACTCGTGATATGACAATAAAAGAGTTTTATAAGTGAGATTCTTGTGCTGTAAAAAATATGTTAATTAACGCAATTAATTTATTTTATACTATATTTCTACATAATATTTTATTTATCCGATAAAATACACGATTGACATGTATCTCTTCATTTTATTTTCAAAGTTCAAGTTAATAGTCTTGCTTGGCAAGTAAAACCGATATGTAGCCGCCCGACGTTTTTATCAACTGAAATTTACGATAGTATTTACATATGCATCGCGCGATGTGATTGTTGAATTAATGTTTAAAATCACAACGTCGCAAACTTACGTTGCAAAACATCGACATGGTCATTGGAAACATTTTCCCGGCTGTGATGTACAAAGGCTTATTGGCCCGAATCATTAGTAAAATTAACGTTCTCGCTTGTTCCGGCTTCAACGTGTACCATTCGTAATTGTACACAGCGCGATATATACTTTCGCACTTCAGAAATATGTAATACAGAGATTTGTCTCTTTGTTAATTTTTTCTCGGTGTGACGTGGTTTTTTTCATACACACACAATGTAACACTTACCTGCGCCACCAGAATTTCACCTACCACACAGTGCAAACACATGTGACCGCAGACGTTTAATCCAACGGGTATCAAGTATACCAACTGCATCACAGACTTTTTTCTTCCTTCCGTCAGTATCTAAGTAAAATAACGTACAATTAATAACAACTTATATACATGCGGCATTTGATTTTTAAGATCTTTGTTTCTTGATTAGTTCGATACTAAGAGAGTTTTTTCGAATATTCGCATAATTACGCAGATCGAGATTACGTTATATATATATATATATAGTAAAACAAAATCTGAAGTTTTTCTTTTTTTTTTTTAACTCACCGCGATAAACAAAAATCCATAGAGACAAAATATGGTGCCGAAGTAAACCAGCAGTCCGAGCAGCAACAGGGTGAACATGTTCTCGACGATATTGAAATATCTGCAAAAAAAAAGTGTCAGCGATTCAAAATTCGCATCGAACATCCGATTTGTATATTAATTAATTGAGCAATTATCAAAATCCAAGATAACACAAAACTTAATCAGGCGTATGTGATCCTCGACGATAAACGCGAGACCGCTGTTGAAGGTTTCGAATTGTCTCATGTTGATCAACCGCTCTTTGAGATTCTCTATCTGACCGCACAGGTGAAATACGAGCAGTCCGAGCAAATTGTCGACACCGACGTAAGACGCGGAAGCCGTCAGAAGCAGAACAACTTGCGCCGCGAATGTCAGCTCGAAGTACGGACTTTGATCTTTGTCGTAGAAGTAATGAGTTTGCAAGGGTAGGATCCTAACCGGATCGGTGACGTTTGTCACGTATCGCAACGACATTCCGAAACAAGGTGGACCCGCGATTAAACCAAATCCTACAAACACGAAAACGTATCCGAACATGGTGAGAACGCGCGCGTCCCGCGCACGTTTCGTCATGACCTGCAGTTCTCTGTGAGTCTTGACCTTCAACCAGTCATCGGCGATCATGTCTAAAAGCATTGCGAGATCTTGAATAAAAAAAAAAAAAGAAATAAAAACAATTCGTCATTAACGAAACACGGCGCTATATACGTTCTGCAAATAACAATTTGATCTCGTGAGCAGAGAATCGTACGTATCCATCGGTCTCTCGATACGTACCCATTTTTTTCGACCACATGGTCACCAGTTTCATTATGATCATCAGTAGCGGCAGGGTGAATTGCAAATTGTCTATGATCGCGATCATGTCGCCCCAGATTCTCATTAGCGAATGTATCGCGGGGATCAAGCCGATGAAAACGAACAGCAGCAGGGAAAACGTCGCACGCAAGTCCGACAGAAATCGATCGCGGCCATCTCCGCGAACATTCGGCCATATGCCGGGAATGCTCAGCATGAAGCGATTTAACTTGGTCGCCCATTCGAAATCTATCTGAGCATCACGGATTCTCGGATGTAGTTTTTGCAATGTGTGAAACATATTCTTAAAAAACGATATAAATTTCTTTGTATTGTAATCTATACTTGCGAATTTGCAATTTAGAAGGTTTTAAAAAAAATAAACTTGGTCAAGTGCGACATAATTTTTATCTTCAAGCTTTTGATAAGATCAAAAAGCACCTGCGTATCTCGACCCGGTGTGCATGCTCGAAGTTGTGTAGAGACTAACACGTTCTTCCGTGCGAGAAGTCTACGTCCCTCGTAGACTTATTGGAACGCCAACTGTTGCATGTCGCGACTCTTCTCGATTAAGGTTCGTGAACTCTCGTAAATGTGTAAAGAACCGTGTAAACGGCGCAACGGCCACGATTATTGTAATCGTCAGGTGTTACGATCTCATAGAAAGGGGAAGACAGAGAAAGAGTAAAATGATGGGTAACAGAAGTGACAGGGCCGCAGCTGTAAATGTTTGAATTTATGCTGTTACGAAATAAATGATCACAGCTTGCAATATTTTTAATAGAATCTTTGCCGTTTCTTAATTAAATTTCTTAATTAAATTTCTAGTGTAATCGTAGCTATTACATATCAAAAATATATCATCCGCATTTTCGAGTATTTTTTTTTTTTCTGGTAAAAAATTGCACCGTCCCTGATCTCCCTATATACGTCCGAAGTTTATAAAGTTTATGTGCGTCATGTACACATCGTTAGAGCTGTCACGCAAGAAGCGTCGGAACAGTTTTCACGCACAAAGGAGGAGGTTTTAAAATTTTAATATCACTCCCTTTTAGTCATATCCCTTTTATTCGACTGACATCGAAGCATGCGCATTCCCCCGACAGCGTATTTTCGATCGTGCACGCGTGCACAGTACACGTTGCACATTTGCGGTGGTACATACGTAAGAATAGAACGTGGTGCGGAATTTAGTGATATGAATAAAAGTGAAATTAACTAGTTTTGATCTGCTTAAATATTATTATTTTTTTTTTTTTTTTTTTTTATGTTTCAAGTTAAGCTTGCGACACATGCTTTTTTCGTGCTAGATCGCGTGCGAGCGACGATCTCTTTGATTTCCAAATCGCGATCGATCGATTCTAATAAAACACGCGTGTGTAAAAGTTTTGCGTATATGTGAGAGAAAGAGAGAGAGAGAGGTGTGCTCGCTAATATTTATTAATAGTATGAATTAAACATATGAAGAGCATATAGAGACGAAAAAGCGTAGTATTACAGATCTGTGGTCTGTTTGATCCAAGAACGGTGTGAGAAGACATTGGTATAGATATCCGGATAGCCCAAGGCACATGGACGTCCACCAGAGACCAGACCAATAATTGTTCCGTCGCTGTTTCGGACGACACCGCTACCGCTGTCACCCTGCGATAGAAAAATTAATTATCGTATAATCGTAATCAAAGATTAAATACACTAATACGAATTCTATTGCGAAAAAAGAGATTGAATCGTATGATAGATATTTAACGAATTTGTTTTACACATACACACAGATAGGCGATATTTTTCCTTATACAAAACTATAATTAAAAGATGTACGTACGTTGCAAGCTCCAGTTCCGCGACTGATGAGGGTGCAGAACTCGAGTTTGCTAACGCTCATCAGAGGTCTGTGATATCTATCGCATTCGTTCGAAAGCATGAGACCTGCGTCAATCTTTTGCAAGTCGTTGTGGACCTGTTTCCTGAAGCCGATAGAACCCCAGGCTACAACCGAGACGGATTCGCCTTTCGACACATCGCGCGTTGGCAGCCTGATGGGTTGCTGGGTGCTCGAGAATTGGATGGGGGTAGCAAGCTGAAAATATTTTACATGTAAGCTATAAAATCTTGTGATCAAAATAATAAAAAGATCGACTGATACACGTAATCAGAATTACAAGCGCGGTGTATATCTGGAAGTTGTACCTCGATTATACCAATATCGTAACCAGCGGGTCTACCAGATGTTTCCCTGTAGTTTGGATGAACATACAATTTTGATATCTTGTGAGACTGTCCACCGGAATTGAGATACGTTGTACCAGTAACAACGACCGCGCGTGATCTCAAATTCGCGTCAGAACGTAAGGGAGCTACGCAATGACCAGCGGTAAGAATGAACTTCGGGCTGATTATGCTACCCCCGCACATGTGACTGTTCGAGGCTCTGATGGAGATACAATGCGGATATCGCTGTATGCTGGTGGGTGTGCCATTTACTAACTTCTCTGGCTCATCCGCAAAGGATCCTATCGCAGATATAAATTTGTTACGTATAATAAGTGTGAGTTTTATAAAATATGTATCAAATATAATTCAGGGAATAATAAATGGGAATTTAAATAATAAAGTGTTTAATATATTCAACTTACCAGCGATCGCAAATGCGATCAAGAGAGTAGCCAATAACTTCATTGCGTAGATACTGTCTGACAACGCGCCCGGTGAACGTTAACAAACCCAGTGATGACCACAGTTCATGATACAATTTATATACAGATCGAAATATGTACACAGCTGCGAGTAGCGTAATTGTGCTATTGTATTTTTATCGCGATCTGCACTGATAGTAAGATCACGTTTAAGTGCGCGTTGAATTACGCAATGTTGACTTGCGAGGTTGACACTTGTGTTTTTTTATTCAGAGTTTTCGCGTGGAATGTCTCAATCTTATTGCAACAAATCCACAAGGCGCGGAGTGCAGTTTTTGTGAAAAGATGTATAATGAATAAATGTATATCTTTCCGTAAAGGAAACATACATGTACATGTGTATGTACATACTTCGCTTCAAAAGCTGACACATGCACCAACATTAAAATTAATAATGTGCATATATCGCGGTATAAAAATAAAATTTTGTATGACTGTAAAAGATTTGTAGAAGATTTTCATTAACGTACACGTTTGTACACTATATAATTGTATCACATTTGTTTCTCACATCTTTAACATTAGCTAATATAGGAGATATATATTTACTTGTTTATATTCTTTTTATTATCCATATGCCAGCAAAAAAAAATGATAACCAGCCGAAGTCTATGGACAGATGTATAAAATATATTTCTTTTACTTTTCTCTTCGTGTGATTAATTAAAAAATGAATTAAATTTAGACATGCTACATATTACAAGCAATTTGCATTGCACAAACGTAGACATCGTCATAGGAAAAAATTTGCACGCAGTGAGATATTGCGATTGTTTGGCTCGAATCATTATAATTATTAAATATCGCTTCTATATTGTACCACTTGTATTTACATATCGCTTCGTAAACTCTTTCGCACTTGACACGCGCAACAGACACATGCAATAAAAAAGATATTAAAGTACAATCGAATAAGCGTCTTAATCAAAATTTCAATTCAGATTGTGCACTCGACGAATCGATTGCCAAAAGCGTATGTAACATATATATAATATGCTACTTTTACTTGTGTGTGCGACCAAAATTTCTCCGACAACGCAGTAAAGACGTAAGTATGTCCAAAAACGAATTGACGAACAAAACACTCAATCGAAACACAGAGAAATAATGATCTTGATGAACTATCACAAATAAACATATATAGTTTGAATTATGCATATAATAAACGTGTATATTGAACTAATAGTTTATAATAATGATGTTTATCATACACGTTATATTAGTTACATATGTAATTTATAATAATATCTCTTTTTCACCAATTTAACATTAGGCACTTTATAAGAGACTTTTATTTGTTTATCACTTTTCTTATTTTCCATATGCCAGCAAAACTGATATATAACCAGCCGATGTCTTCAACAACTGAAAAATCAAAGAAATTCTATTTCTTTTACTTATCTATATCTTCGTATAAGTGATTAGGAAACAGATATGTGAAGTTTTAATATGCTACATTATAAGCAATTTTTACATTGCACAACGTTGACATCGTCATAGGAAAAAATTTGCACGCAGTAAGATATTGCGATTTTTTGACTCGAATCATTATAATTATTAAATTTTTCGCTCTCCTCGCTTCTATATTGTACCATTTGTATTTACATGTAGCTTCATAAACTCCTTCGCACTTGATATACAACACAGATACATGTAAAATAAAAAAAAGATATTAAGTAAAATAGAATAAACGTTCTCATCAATATTTCAATTCATATTGTACACTCGACGAATCGATTGCCAAAAGCGAACGTAACATATATACTAAATTTACTTGTGCGACCAAAATTTCCCCGACAACGCAGTAAAGACAAGTATGTCCAAATGAATTGACGAACATCACACAAATAACACTCAATCGAAACATGGAGAAATAATTATCTTGATGTACCATCTAAATAAATATACAAATTTCGAATCAATATACATAGTAAAAGCAATAAGATTACGCACAAATAAGTCCGAAGAAAATACTTACGATACCGAACAAAAAACCATAAAAGGTGAATAACATGCCAAAGTATAAGAGAGCCGCTAACAGCATCATGTTAAATATGTTGTCAATCGCATCAATAAATCTGCGTAAGGTTGTAAAACTTTTCATCTTGTATCTCTTTACTTTGAAAGTTTTATTAGTATTATAGATGATTAATTTAGAGAGAGAAGAGAGAGTGAATTTACTAAATTCTTTGACTTATACATATAATTATAAATAAATTACAAATGCGTAATTATAAATAAAGTACAAATGCGATTCTTTTTATAAGTTTAAGAAAAAATCAACAATAAAAACTATTTACGTATATTGTATGCAAATTATTTTTGAACAAGTTTTATTACTTGTTTTGTAAGCATGTGTGAACACTTGTTATCAATAATGTAT
Source organism: Pseudomyrmex pallidus (assembly GCA_014825455.1). Taxonomy (NCBI): domain Eukaryota; kingdom Metazoa; phylum Arthropoda; class Insecta; order Hymenoptera; family Formicidae; genus Pseudomyrmex; species Pseudomyrmex pallidus. The sequence goes on from QVNV01002317.1 coordinate 16,295, forward strand.
AATAATATGCGACCTGATGAGATTTACATGATCTTGCACACTTTGTGACAAAAAGCTCTCAAAATCTTGAAACCTCTTATTGCTGAGAATACGCTCTTTGAGATTTTCCAGCTGACCACATGCGTGAAAAACTAGTACACCCAGGAAATTATCCGCACCGGTGTACACAGTCGCGACTATAATCAGTGCAAGACACTGCAGAAAAAATGTTATCTCGTAAAATGGAGTCTTATTTTGATCGTACAAGCTACAGTACGTTTGCAGCGGCATCAGTTTGCCCGAATCCGTTATGTTTGTCAAGTATCTTATCGAAATGCCGAAAACAGGAAGACCCGCAGCCAAACCCAAAGACACAATCATTATGAAATATCCGAATATTGTGAATGTGCGCGCAATTTGCGCCCGTTTTATCATAATGTCTCGTTCTTTCACCGTCTTTGGTTGCAGCCAATCCTTTTTCATCGTTCTTAACAGTGGTAGAATCTCTAAATATTAAACAACAGCCAGACAGCACAAAATTTCGAAAAACGTTGTAAAGATATCTAAATTATTTCAACCATCTTTTACATATCTTAACGTCTTTTAGACTTTTGTGCTGTCTAGGAAGTATCTTTAATAATCATTTAATGTCTATATTCTCCACATGTCAGAAATAAAATTGTTTTTATCTTATAATTGATCACGCGCTTTACCATTTTGTTTTCTCCACAGAATAGTGAACTTTGTTATTGCAATTAGAAGTGGTAGAGTATATTGCAGATTGTCGATCATTGACATCATGTCCAAACCCCAAATATTGAGCAAGGAATGTACGGTCGGAATTAAACTGCTCCAGAGTATTATATTTATCATAACGAATACATGTATATTTGACAGCAATCTTTGTTGTTTAGTTTTGTACTCTTCAGGCCACACGCCTAACATCGTCAAACTGATCCGATTTAATCTGATAGCCCAGACATAATCTGCTTTTAAACGAAAAAGCGCAATCATTTTATTAAAAATCACACCAGTTATTGTGTCATTAATAATCGTAAACATTAATTAGAAATGATTCACTGCAAATAGATTAGTGATGGTATGTATTGAAAATTCTATATAATCAAATTGAAGATGAGTGAGCACCTGTATATGCCGGGTGCTTCGAAACGTCCATACCGGCGTCTGCGAAAGAACTGAGCCTCCCTCTCGTTTTCTATATTTTCTCGTTCGGTTAGGGGGTGATAGCTCGTTGCGTGTAACGAAACTTTACCATAAGGCGCTACTTTGCAGATACACGCGTCGCATATTAATAATGCAAGTGCCCGTAACAAGAACATCACTTAATGCTTATAGCTCACCCTTTGGGTGAAAAAATAATTATATTATTGATTCCACTACTTCGCTGAGAAGAAATTGCGAGTTACACATCGCGCACGCTGTGTGAAAGTTCTTTCAGTTTGAAATTTCTGGAGAACTTTTATTTTCTCTGTTTTTAGTACGGTTACCTACACTTTCAAGAAAACTTTCAAGAAAAGTGCAAAAATTGTTTACATCTAGTTGTACGCGATCATCAACACGCGTTTGTCTATGTTTGAAAGTGTGAATAATCGTAGTTCTTATTATATTTTTCGTGAAAAAAAAGTACTACCTGCAGTAAGATGCAGTGGTTTACTTGATTGTATCATTATGATTATTAGACATTTCGCATTTCTCGGTTCCAGCTTGTACCACTTGTACTAACATGCGGCTCTATAAACTCTTTCGCACTTGACAATTGCATATGCGACAAATGAGAGATGTTAAGTGATAAGAAATACATCGGTTGTTAAAACAAACATCTTAATTATACTTCAATTCATACTGTGCATTCGAGAATACTTTTATATATTTGCATGATAAGATAAAGCAAAGAATAATGCAACACACACACACACGTAGTGTATATATATATGTACGTGTGAACTTGGTACGTTTTCAGCGAAGTTCACTTGTATATTTCTATGAGTGCGCATTCTTAAAACATATGCAAAATTTAACTTTTGTTTTGTGAAAAGAAATTACATTTGTTTTACATTTATATATTTGAATATTTCTTCAGTTTTCAAACCATAAATTCGTCATTTAGATGCTGCGTAGTTCTGACTTTGTATTTAGACACTGATAATATATACGTATATGCGCGAATATACATAATTACTTATACATAATTAGGTGGAAACCATTTTTGTCTGATTACATAATATATTTTTCACCGAGAAGAAATTCGAGATTCTTGCTTACTGCAGTGTGAACGTCCGGGACCGAAAGATTTTCGCATGAAATTCCGTGAGTAGCCAGACCGACGAGTTCGCCGTTGTAAATCAGAGGACTGCCGCTGTCACCCTAAATCAAGATTAAAAATAATTATTACAAACGCACGCGCGATCAACGCAATGACGCGTATTTATAAAATACATCGTAATAAGATCTTGTATGCAATTTTAATGCAGCGAGCCTTACATCTGATTTTGGAGCTGTATTTTTCTACATGATATATCTCGTGATCACTTACTTTGCACAGATTGTTTTCTGGTACCGGCAGTGTGCAGAATTCAGCGTCACCGAGAGTTTTGTCGTAAAACGGCTGACAATCCTCGGAGCTTATCGTTTCTACCACGACTTCTTTCAGATTCGAAGTCTTATTTCCTTGATGATTGGAGATCATCCATCCGACCATCTGCAGTTTCTCTCCCACCGGTACTTCCGTATCGGAGAGTGGAATTGGCTGCACTTTATCTCCGAATTTAAGAGCTTGCACGAGCTGCGGGAAAGTTTTGGCTCGTTTAACGAAATTATTATTACGCACTACGTAGCAATGAATCGGTGTGGTATCCATCCATCTGCTCACGATTTACTTGGAGTAAAGCGAGAGAAAACTCGTCTCTTCTCGCACAACCGATTTATTTTGTTCCGCAAAATTGTGCATACACTGAACTCACGATAAAAAAAAATGATGAATGTACCTTGATTAAACCAAGACCGCTCGAGACGTGGTTCTCATTCGGATTCTCGTGATTCTGGTGATTCTGCGAGAACATTTCTTTGGCGAAGATGCGAACGCCGCCGCCGGGTTTGATGCTGCTCGTGCCGCTGACCACAACTATATCGTTCATTATGTTCCAGACGTGCTTGAAGGGTGGAACGCACCGATCCGACGTGACGATGTTGTACGCATCGATTATAGCGCCCGAACATACGTGTCTGCCTTTTCTTGTAATTGACACAACGTACGGATGCTTGATGATATCAACATCGGCGTCGTTTAACGTTGTCTGGGCAATGACAACTAGCAGGAAATTTCGATGTTTCTTATTTAGTTTTTGTTTTTTAAATGATACATGATTTTAATCGAAGCAATTATAGAGTACAACTATATGCTCACCGCTAACGGCGACGAAGGCAAGAATCGACGCGAGTCGGAACATCTCGCACCGTCGTCGTTCCAATTTCAAAACTTCAACACACCACGCGTTTTTTCACTACTCTTTATATATATATATATATATAAATGAATGTTTACGCAGTTGTAGACATTGATAATTAATCACTTATATAATTAGACAATGTACGTGAGAATGATGGCGTATCACATTATAGATACAGATGGTAACGCGACGGTTTGAACATGATTCATGAGAGATGCTTTCTCTGTAATGTCGTGTGATAACATTAAAATTTTACGCGTGTAAAATCATAAATTAACTTTTAGCAATTAATCAAATTTAGGAGAAAAAAAATTTATATATCGAGTCGGTTCATAAATAAGTGGCGTTGTATAATTAAAGAGTTTATTATTTCTAATGAAAACTCTTATGTGGACACATCTATTTATTATTATTTACAGTTTAGGGTTTTGTCACTTACAAAACAGTGTTTGTTTTGTGAAAACATTGTTAAATTAAATTTAATTTCCAAGATGAACGATTTAAAAGTTTATCTTCGCGTCCATATATACGACAAAAGTAATTTAAAAAATTATGGAACTCCGTTTATTAAAGAAATGACGGTGATTGATGACAATGAATTCTGTTTAGTTTGAGTTTTGCAATTTTAAATGCATCTGTGTACACAAATTATAAATTAAAAGCATAATGTATGTACTACTCTGTCTCTCGTAGCTAGAAAATTGCACAAAGTAAACAATTTTTTTACAATTGAAAATTACAAGTATATGTATATGTTGTTATTCGGCTTCAAACACTTTGATGATTAAGTTGTATTTTATTTCTCAAAATTTCATAAAATTTTTATGCAAGTTTTCACACGTGATTTAAGAATTATCTGAATAAATATCAACATATCCCCTATAAGCGCATAATATTATTTAATATTCTGATTGCATTCTTAAAATATTAAATATTCCAAAAATGCGCTCAGAATATTTATTGCATGTGTGTTATCTGCCTTATGTGAAAATGATGTGATGAAAGATTATTCGTACCAATGCGAGTGACTTTTTATTGATAGTAAAGTGGATGTACAGTATAGATTGAAATCGAATAACGTCTGAAAAGAAATGTAACACAGACTGTAACCCAGTTACATTTTTACCGTCTACTTTTGAACGGTAGATATCGCATCGTAGTTTCTACGGAATCCACTTTATACGGCGCTGAAACCAGCGGCCAAGAGTGTAACAAGGATTGTGAGACGTGGGATGTGATTGTTGTTCTGTTGTGTACATGATTGAAAAGCTACTTTGTTGATTGCAGATTTGATAAGTTTACAAAAACCAACCATTTCTGCCATTAAAATGGCGATTAGAGTAAATGTAAATACTTCGCCCTCAGTGGAATTGAGCTCTTACCGTGATCAACATTTTAAGGTTTGTTCTAGAAATTAACCTGTATCTTCACCAAAGAATTTGTTTTGTTGTGCTTGATAGAGGTCAATAAACGCATTAAATATCTGATGAGAAAAGAAGTAAACGATTGTTTGGTGTTCAAATGATTCACTAATGCGCATATTAGATCTTAAAAAACTTAAAATAATTTGTTAATTTAGCTTTTCAAAACACAGGGTTCGAGAGCAGAACAGGACAGGCTTTTGAGAACTTCTTCCACCTTATACGTTGGCAATTTGTCTTTTTATACTACCGAAGAACAAATATATGAGCTTTTCTCAAAATGTGGTGACATCAGACGTATTATTATGGGTCTTGATAAGTACAAGAAAACACCTTGTGGCTTCTGTTTTGTTGAGTATTATCTAAGACCTGATGCAGAAAACTGCATGAGATATATAAATGGCACACGTTTAGACGATCGGATAATCAGAACTGACTGGGATGCTGGTTTTATAGAAGGCAGACAATATGGGCGTGGAAAGACTGGAGGACAAGTAAGTTTTAAATTTATATCTTGTATATATCTAGTTTTATACATAAGATGTGTACGTGATATAATAGTGTTATTCTTTTAGGTAAGAGATGAATACAGATCAGACTTTGATAGTGGTCGTGGTGGTTATGGCAAAATAATTCAACAGAAAGTAACATCTATATCTGATGGTGCATTCGGACGATAAATTTAATTTTATAAATTTAATATAGACTTACACTGTATACATAGGGTGTCTCGCATTGTAATAATAAGGTGAATGTGATTTTTCATGAAAAAACAAATAATGTAAAATAAATTTATATATTTTTAGTCTCAGTTTTCTACTCAATTTTCTGAAAAACAAGGGTTTGTGTAAAGAAATCTCATTTTTTATGTATTTTTTTTTTTTTTTTAAATAAAGGATCGGATTTTGACAGTATTTCTCTAGTCAAAAGCAGATTTAATGACAGATTGGTAGCACAAATCGAGTAGATCTATGAAAAACATTACGGCATATAATATGATTGTGGAACACCCTGTATACGAATGTTTCCTTTATGTTAAGTATGTGTAACTGAAGAGCTTAATTATAATTTTGTATATAAATGATGGACGATTGTGTGTGAATATTAAATAACAGAATTTAAAAAAATTATGTATATATATATTACAGAATAATTAAAACACTCATATATAAAAAATTATATCAGAAAGCAAAATAAATAATTATTTAAACTGATATTGCAGTTGTAGATGAAAAAATATTTTGTTGTTTTTAAGCAGATATAATTGCATCATCGTCGTTATTTTTTTGAGATAATCTTTGTTTAATTAAGCTGATAAAATCTAACGACTCACTTTTAATTTTGTTTTTCAAAGTGTTTTTCCGAGTGTCTACGATTTTAGGAGTAATTCTTGAAGACTTACATTTTCTATTATTTTTACAATGTATTGTATTTTCTTGACTTAATGTATTACTTACAGCATTGCAATCTTGATTTTTACCAACATCAGAAACTTCCTTATTCATTGTTTCAACAATGATATCTCCAGTAATAATATCAGGAGTTGCAAACTTTTCTATTTTCACAGTGTTCATCTCAGTTTGTTCTACAGTTTTGTTAAGCAATGTTTGATTTTCACTTTCTTCTCTGTGTGTTTCTTCATTTTTAGACATATCTTCATTTTTATTGTGACTTTCATGACTCAATGTTTCTACGAGAAATCCGGTTGTGCGAACTGCAGCTATATTTTCCTCTGATATATCCAGACAAAGTGTATTTTTGTTAACAACTCTACCTCCATTCAAAAAAGTGGACATGGTTTTTCGGCGCCACATCTTGGAAGTGCTAGCCACAGATTGCTTGCATTTCCCTTCAAATTGGAATTCTTCCATGTCGACATCGGTAATCTCACCTTTTAGAAAATCCAAGTACTTCTTCAGTGCTGTGTAAAAGTGCAGTTTGTCGACCATTCTTGGAAAATGAGCACATCGTGCGCTAGACGACGGCGTTACCCAGATTGCCGTTTCGCCAATGCGCTCAGGTTGTAATCCAAAATAAAATGTAGACTTACTATTCAGATTAGCAAATACTTCGTATATGCATTTACCATTGAACACTGCAATCTTAGGCTTGTATATTTTCAGTTTCTCCTCAACTATTCCCACACCCTCTTTGATTTCTGTGCGCTTCAGATCTGCGGCGGATCTGGTCGGACGTGTTACAATATTTGTCAAACCAATACTATATTGCAAGAGCTTGTAATCTTCTTCAAAACTGATGCATTTCGGTGTCAAGCCAGATTCATGTAAGAGTTTGTAAAAGTGATTACCAGGACCTGCATAATATCTACCACGGTGTGCTGCCATCAGACTTGGATTAATGCCGACAAAGACTATATCCAGATTCATTTCCAGATAATCTTCCAACATATATTTTTCAAGTTCTTTCTCTGACAATCCATCATATCTATCTGTTTTTTTCTTAGACCTTTCTAATGGCACTCTTTTTTTCAGCTTGTTTAAATCAAGCGACATGACACATAAATAAGTAAACATGCAAAATTTGATCTGTAAATTGTAATGTATTTATAGGTTCAGAAACTTTAAATCACATGAAAGTATAAATTTTTTTATAGAATAAAAGAAATACTTACACAAAAAAACAATGCAAGTACAAATATATATAAATGTAGAAAAAAACCTTCAATATGAGTCTTTGTAAACCTACATATTTATATATTTTGTGATTTGTACGAGTTAATTAGGTTCACAAATATTTCCTTGCGCTATCTTCTGTTTGTCTTTTTAAATTGCGTGATTTTAGTGATTATATCGAACCTTTGCATGCGCATGCATTGCTACGTACAGCGTTATCAGACGTTTGTCTCACGTGTTTATATTATTGTTTGTGTGCATGCATAAGGTCGGTAAGTAAGAAAATGATTATGTAGGTAAATCGTGTAAAAGCGCCCCCAATCAATTAAAATTACTCAAAAGAAAAATAAAAATATTACTTATTTGGGAGTAAAATTTTTTAAACACTAGATTGATAAAATAATTTCTCTTCTTTATAAAATGTGTAGAAAATAAATATTTTCTACAATCCGAATATGTCAAATATTTATTAACAAAACTAATTGTCAGAACTAAATTTGCAAAACCTTGAAAGTTATAAGCTCTGGCTTTTGACAACAGCGAAAAGCGAATATGCATAATCGCGTTTATAAAACCAAATTTCTAGGACGCTTATAGATTACAAATGAGAAATCAACGACGCGTGCAGAAAGCGGAAACGTTTCCTTGGGGACGAGCAAACATAATTATAGAAAGACATAGTTCTCTTCGAGAACTGTTCTCGATGAAACACATTCCTGTCTAACCTGCGCTTAATCCAACTTTTTTTAACCGTAATTTGCACAGGTAGAATTACATATATACCTAGCAATTTGGCGAGAACCGTATGTAGTAATGGATTGCGCATGGACAACAACGTCTTCTTTTCCTTCAAGATTTACGATAGACCAGTGGCATCTTAACAATCAGTTCAGGTACTAGAATAAGCCATGCGTACAAAATTACATATTAGCAACGTTGTTATGTGTAATCACATATATGTGATTGCAGAAGATCGAGAGAAACATGCTAATTAGAAAAATAATTACACAGAAAATTAACTGTAATTAATATAATGGTCCAATACTCTGTAGATGTACATTTATATAAATTCTATTTAACGGACAGGGAGAATACAAGTTATAAATATAGTTATAATTGATATAGATCAATTAGTAATATATTTTATAAGTTCACAAGTTACACGTTTTACAGTTATTTAAGTATATAATAGACACAAATCTAAGAGTTGTACAATTACGCATAATTGTCACAAAACTGTAAAAAATTGCGATATTTCAGATATCAATGTTCCGAAGCGCAACAAAAATTATCAGAACGACTCTTGGCCGACGCGGCACGAGCGTGCGACTTCGCCACGGAAATTGCGAAAGCTAATAAAGAGGAGACGGATCATCAACTGAAAGAAACGTTTAATGATATCGAGTTTCGCAAGGAGGAACTGCTGAGGATTAGAAAGGATCTTGTCCTGGAAATTGATGCGCTTCCAGCATACAAAGAACGCATTACCGATATACTGAAAATCATCAGAGGAAATGCTAGCACAATTTGTAAAAACTGTCTTATTATCAGGTCAACAATACTTTTCTATGTTTTTTTTATATTTTTTTTATTTTTCATGATCTTTATGATGGTTAAAAAAGCTTAAATACAAAACTTCGAAAATTAATTGTCTAAATCAAAATGTTGCAGAGAACATAGGTTGGGAGTTGACTTGGTTCACGATGACGTCGAGAAAAATTTGTTGAAGGAACGAAAAAAAATCCAAACAGCTGACAATCTCTTAAGTCGAGTATCGAAAGAAACTTGCGAACAAATTCGCAAGTTGAAGGCAACATTGTATTGTATCGATCGCGATCTCGAGAACAAGAAGTATAATTTAGGCATCCATCGTCATGCAATGTCTTTGAAAAAAACTGATTTTGATTTGAATATTCATCGCGATGCTCATTTGCAATCTCGCGACAAACCGTGTGCGTAAACCGGCTTGCTACATAAAAATTTCTGAAGATAGTTCTTTGATTAATTGCGTTAACGTCATCGTTCAAGAGTAAAAAAATCTGAAAATCATCTTCAGAAATGATGTCTAAGAAAATTTCTATCAAGTATAGTTTTTTCTTTTTGGAAATTGAAGCAAATTAGTTTTTTTTTGCGCATCACCGTTTGTCTTTGATATAAATTGATTGATGAAATGTGCAAAAAACTATGCACACAAAATAATCTCATTATATCGATAACATACAAAAACTTGGTGTACAGAGAAATAATGGTAAGCGAATGGGAACAGCAAACGAATGACAACGTTAATAGCGCAAGAAAGGAAGTGGACAAGACGAAACAATTGCGTTGTTACATCGATACAATAATTAAGCAAACGATTGATGATCTAAATAAGCAAAAGACTATCACAAACGAAACTTTCAAACAACGCATTGAAGAAACTCGAAGAGCTAAGATCGAAATGGAACTTCAGCATTCGGAGGTACGCGGAATAAATCAACCTTTTTTTTTAAGAAGAAAAAGAGAATTATATATTTCTTAACATTTTGAATTATTGAATGAGTTGGATCTTCCTAACTTTTGAATTTACGCAACACGATGATAAAATCACATGTACACATGTATCTGATATGATGTCATATTTAAGTGATGTGCTTTACGTAACTAGTTTTTTTGTTAGATGTCTCGACATTTAACAAAAAACAGTTTTGCGTCTTATTATAAATTCTCATACGTTTTTTCTTATTATAAATTCGCATACATTTTTTTAAATATAGATAGTGAAGCGAATTGATGCTATGTCAAACAATATCGCACATATAAAAAAGTCTATAGCTGATAAGGAAGGTTATCTAGCTCTGGCTCATATTAGAATAGAACATCGATGTCAACGTCCAGAAACGGAGCTTACTCAAGATTTAGTTGAAGCTAATCTTGTCAAGGAGGTACATGAATTACGAAACATCGTGGCAAATCTGCAACAAACGCTTTATGAGGTTCGCAACGGTTGTTTTGTCTCTCACAATTGTATAATGATTCAAATCTTGACATTTCTCTTTTTCTCTCTCTTTCTCTCTATCTTCTAATCTTTATTACAGGCCGAGGCGTCATTACGTTACTTGCTCAAGACGCAGATTAAACTTGCGGAAGACATTAACGTGAAGATGAATACTTTAAAAATTGACGAGGTCGAATGTTTAACTTTGCGTCAAAGTCTGGATTATTCGTGCATATTGAAATGTTACTATTAAAACGCTTTCTTATTTCACTTTCTCTTTTTTTTTTGTTTTTGCGATATCTCACAATAATAATAAATCATCTTTTTCACAAAAACATTTTTATATACACGAAGTTGTAGTACGTACTTTTATATATGTACACATATTAATTGAAATCAGCTTAAAAAGAAATGGCAACAACTTAAAATCTTAAAGTCATGAATAGGAACATCATCTTGCCTAACTCACAAAAATAACCAATGTACAAGGGAAACCGGATGAATTGCTGGCTTTAAGATTTCTTTAAAATTTTGGAATATACATATAGACATATGTATAAAATTTCAAAATATAATATAAAAAATATGCAGCTACAATAAATAATGAAACATGAGTAATGTGAAAACTCTTGATTTTATAGTTGATATATTCCACTTACTTCATGTCTTTTTTAGCGTACAAATATAATATATGCATACGTAATTTATAAGGAAAAGTTTTTTTGTATGTTACGTGGAAGAGTCTGTCTTCACTTCTGTAGTTATGACGAAATTAGGTCGTACATACATGTACGTTGTCGTCAGTTCTTGTGCTTTTTTTTTAGCAAGATCACGTAGAGCCACTACTTATTTCTTAGAACAATATAAAAATCATATACAAGGCAAACGAACGGAAAGGTGTTTAGAACCACACACGAGAAGGAGGGAGGCCGCTTTCTTGACCGATTTAGCTGTCTTGCCGCAGTTGCATTTTAGCCCGTGAAACTATCAGAAGTTGAATCACAGTCAGTCAGAGAAGAAGAGAAATGCATAGTGTAGTAAATTCATCCTGTTGACTGTGTACATACGTATGTTCACGTTTCTTCTGCCTCTTTTCAAACGGTGAATGTCAGAGAATCCGCAATGCAATCTAATGCGCTTAAGAAATCACTCGGTGTATATATAGTGTACATTTTGTATGAAACGCGAGTTTTGCAACTGTTAAATTGTTAATGTCATTAATAACATCACAAAAGATAAAAGTGTGTCAATCTGTATCCATTAACGTTATTTGATTTTTATGTTTTAATATTTTTAAATTTAAATGCACTTGTGCATTACATGATAATTAAATTTTAATATATTTGTAGATGAAAACCTTTGTGCTTTTTCTTTTTATGTGATGCACATGATAATTTAATTAACATTGTAAAATTTTTAGTGGTAAAAAAATTAAAAGCAAAACACTATAAAAATTAAGATTAAACTATAAAAAAATTTATGATTACAATCAACAAGTGTACAAAACTCATAACATAATTATAACATATGTGTATGTACAGCTTTGAACGGATTAATTATGGCAGATACAATATCAGTTAACAATAACAATGGAGTAAACGTCACACAAATGGACGATAAAGATTGCGTAAGTATGTCTGCATTTATAACTTTAACTCAATTTTTATAAAACGAATAATTATATTCGAATTTTCACAAAAAAAAAAAACAATTTTCTAAAAAATAACGCATGTGGAACAAAAATTCTCATTAAATTTTGATTAAATGTCGCATGAAGCTATAAATGTCTAATATATTTATATGTCTGTGCGGAAAAAAAACTATTCAATATATCTTCAATATATCTTGAATTTATTGAACAAATGTGCAATATATAAACAAAAAATATTAAGTATATATAATGGTTTAAATGCAAATTTCATTTCATGCTGAATCACAATTGAAATCGAACAATCATACGAGTTTTATGTAATCAGTTCGTGACCCTATGCATATATTAAACACGGTAGGACTGTAAGTTATATTGAAAAAAGAACAGTTTGCCTTTTGTTATAATATTTTTTGTCGAACAAATAATAAATTATAAGGAGTGGTAACATCGCATACTGTACATTATATATACAACAAAAAAAGAACAATTAAAAGAAATTCTACAATTATTATCAGAAAAAACCACAAAATTAACAAGTAATTACCACCAAAGCATAAATTCAAGAGATAGATTGTATACAATTTCTTTTTATAAATTATATCATATAATGTGTAACATATTGTAAGGTTGAATTACAAATATGATACATGCAAAAAGTACGACTAAAAAGTGCGATTAAATAATATTCAAAATATTATATTTAAAATTACATTTCTTTCTGAATATATTAAATCAGCACCTGAGATAAAAAAAATATATAGTATACATGCATGTAAGATAATTAAATCTCTATTACGCTCAGATATTGTTATGACTTTTACCGCAAGATAGCAGCAATGTCGGGTTATTGATCACAGTGGAGAGTGCGGAAATCTAAGAGGCAGGTGAAATTTGCCTTGAATTGTGAAAATCATAAAACTTTCTAATAATCTTCACTTACAACATATCTACACGCGGCCACAGAGATGTTACTCATTGAACAGACAGATAATTCAGTTACAATTAAATACCAAAGGTGGTAACATTATTATTGATACAAATTAAAGCAAACAAAGTATTGTTGTGCGGCGTAAACACGCGATTTAAAAGAATTTTGCAAAAATGTGTATTAGCACCATTTAAAGCACATGTTACGTGGAAAATCAGTCCTATTTTTCTAGTAAGTATTAAAATATGCATGACACATGATATATCTAGATATGTACGACGAGACATTTATGATTATTTAACCGGAAAATGTCTCAACCGGAAGAGAAAGGTATACTAACGGCACCAAATGTACAAATCTTACTGTATATGTGATATTATCACAGATAATTACCTTGTAAGAGCAAAACAAAAACGCACGCGCAATTCACGCGACCGTAATTTGTCATGTGTAACATCAGATGGCATTACACATGCTTTGCTTGACATCAAATGTTAAATTAAGATGCAACACAACTGATGAATGATGCTAAATATTATAACTGAAATATGATTTTATTACACGTAAAAAACAATCATAACTATAGGGTCGCATACAATTAACTTACCTACAATTATGTAATTACAGACCAGCATTAGAGTTAAAATTCATATATAATTATTCATATGTATTATGTTGAATCAGAATCACACTGACAACAAGACACTTATCCCAAGACACGTGGCTTCTTATCTCAATCTTTACGATAAAATCTATAACTATTTATACAGTATTTTGGTTTCTAATTATTCTAATTGTTTAATTTGCTTCATTAAACACAGATAATATTACTATTTATGCGGCTTTTTGATGAATAAATATGTTATGATAAAAATGTATATACTAGAGAATTGTGCTATGAGAAAAATAATTAGTGATTTGATAAAGATAAAAATATTTTAAGTTAAAACTAGCTACAAATATAGGTAGTTTCAAGCACGTTACATGGAAGGAACTAAATTATTAGAAAGTAGTCGACTAAAGTAGAAATCTAGTCTGTTCTAGTCAACCAGTGACCGGAAAATCTCGATGAAAATGTGCACAATCCTACACTCTTTCATTTAGTTAACAGTTAAAAAGATTCAATTGACTAAGAAACTCTGCAATTACAAATTTTTATCAAAAAACGCAAAATATGATACAAAATTTTAATTTTCTCTTCGATATTATACCTATCCATCTTTCTTACTGGAATATCTAAGCGATTATATAACACATGTCATCTCGTAAGCAATCAGATATATGTACGCATATTATTAACATAAAAAAAATTATAACATGCACATGAAAAACAATTGTTGTTGCGTAGAAATTAATGTTAGCATTTTGTACATTACCTTAAATACATTATGCTAACATTTTGCTGTGTTAGTATTGATTGTGTTTGTAAAAACATAAGAAATTGTCCATTGCATTTATCTGTACAGAATAAATAGATGTTAACCATCGAGAGTAAGCATTTCGAGTGGCATTATTGATGGCAATTGGAACATAACATACTTTACACGACGATGAATTGAAAGTTGCTAGACGCGTTTCTCCGGATTTAAAACGCGCTTCGTTCTCAAGTCGCGTCTCAATCATGCATCTTCTGAGAGATCTGCGCGCATCTTCGGTTACAGGATATCGAGCGTGGCGAAGGACGCTTTGTACTTGGAGTATCGTCCTCAGGTAACTCGCGATCGGCGTCGGCGTCGACGTCGACGCCGGAATCGGCGTTGGCATCGACGCCGATATCGTCGAACGAGTCCACCATCGCCGGCAGATATGACGTGAGGGCAACGGCCGGAGTGGGGCACCAAGTAAATGTGCCGAACGTGGTGGGCACGCAAGCCTCCGATCAGAGTACGGAGCGCACGGTCGCGAGCAAGAGAACTACGACGACAAGATCGGTGAGTGATTCCTCCACGAGAAAAAGTCGCTGGAGAACGTTTGGCCGTTTTCTACGACATTTGACTCTTACTATGCTGCTCCTGGCGGCTGCTGCGGGTGCTCTGGCTCTCATAGTGATTTATATGGGTCCGATCTATCTTATGCAACTGCTTGTCGTGGTCTCCGTCGCCTACTTCGTCGCCGGTGGACGTCTGCGATGGTTTTACATCGCACTTAAAACACTGCCGCGAGATGTAAAGTAAGTATTTTTTGTAAATAGCATCAGACAAACGCGCAAATTTTACTTCTGCACCGTTGTCGCGCGAAATCAGTCAATTGTTTACTTAGTTAAGAAGAGAGCGATGTGACTGATTATGAAAGATTAAGATTTGCATAAGTGTGGGTCTTACGTTGGTGTTCTTATTAGCTTTATTAGCTAAGTCTTCTGTTGAACAACTTACAAATCAGTTTTTTAACTGAATGTAAAATGTGTTTGATGTTGTCACAAGTGGCAAAGATTACTTTTAGTGCATATTTGTTCGTCACACGCAATAACATAATTTATAATGCGAATGCACACATCATTTATAAAACAAAAGAAAAAAAAACGGGAAATCCTATGAATTTGCCACGCAATTTACATTGAAATAAAGTAATAAACTTTTTATAGAAAAGATAAAAGAAGTATTATTGTTCAACAAAATAAGCAAATCTTAGAAAGTCTAATTTTAGATATTTTTTTGAGAAAGCAATAACGACATCGGTAAAAATTATTGATCATCGATTTATAAAATCCAACCGGACTTTTTTCTTTTTTTTTCTTTTTCTGCGTTTATGGCCTTTGAAACCAGCTTGATTGGTTAATTAATCAGTCTGTGTCTGAATGTAAATTTTTAGGTGAAAATGAGTTGGTGTGAGATACCAACTTTTCTTTAAAAATCTGTGTCACTACGTGTGACCGTTCAGTTTTCATCACTCAATCGAATAAAAATCAATTTTTTATTTGAATACACAGAGACGCAATACGATCATGTAAATTGCGTAAGCATGTTGAATGAAAAGCAAATATTTAAATTTTGTTTTTTTACTTCTTTGAGCGTTTTTTCTTTACTAATTATATTGAATTATTTCATAATTGTAGACTGTAATCTACGAAGAAATAATTATCTACAAAGAAACAATTTATATGATACTTAATAATAATACTTAAGGCTCGAAGGAAACAATCAAGTTATATAACTTTTTTGTTCTCATGTGTTACAATTTGGTGTTGTTATTGTAAACAATTATTTTATTCAAGATAAATTTATGTACATACACTCACATTAATAAGACCGTCACGATTTCAAATCATTTGTTGCTACATTGTATTTCTCTCACTAATCGAAATTCTCAACTCGTTAACGTACAATTAGTTGACCTCGAAATTAAACAAGAAAAGAATGTGTGCACGCGTGTCTCAAATCAAACACGATTATGAACACGTATTACGATAATTACGATTATATGTATTTTATTCTTGTTAACTCTTAAAAACACTACGAGATATATGAGACACTACTACGAGATGACTTTAATATTTAGATCTTAGATTTCTAATTGCTCTGTTACGTAAGAAAAAATTAACTTATAATATAAAACAAACAAAATTAATTTCCAAAATGAAAGCATTGAAAAAAATATTATATATTAAGTTAAAATCTATCTATATTAAAAAATTTATTTATATAGAAATAAAGTTTACATTCTGTGTGTAAGGTTTATTTTGTTTTGTATTTGAATCTTATACTTTTACGTCCGCGTCACAGCATCCATAGTAATTTGATCTTACGTTGACGATTTTTCGTTCTTTTATGTTTGCGGCCGTGATTGTCATTGATCATGACCATGGATATAGATATTACATCGCGGTCAGAGCTTAGAGCCGAAGCCATGACTGTGGTGGACTGACTTTTATCAAGATCTAGGTCATTATATCACAGTCATCTCGAGCTGTATCTCGATGTGTATTCCATGATTTGTTTCTTTTTTTGGAACAAGAGAAATTTAAACACTTTCGTCTGAATAGATAATTTAAAAAGTCAACATAATCAGAAAGTAAATAGACAAGACTGATTTAGACTCATGTCTTTCAAAACATAAAAGGAGAGGGGGAGAGAGAGAGAGAAAGAAAAATTGACAAAAACAATTCAACAAATTGGAAGAAAGTAAAAGAATTATTGTTGAAAAAATTGATGTAATACAAAACAAAATATTTTCTGTTTTGTGGCAGTTTTAAGAAGAGAACATTTTATCATTTTATCTTTCGTTCCGCACTGAGACTGAGCGAATGTATAAACATCCTTTCTCGTCTTGACCTCGAGAAGGAATAACGGAATTTGTGGTTGTCCTTGATCTTTAGAATAAAAATATTTATAATAGTAGGTTGTGTAATTATTTTTACATAAGGGTACTTTATTACATAAGTTTAGAGAATATTCGAAAAACAATATGTTGTAGATAAGTAAGATTTTTTATATTTAATAAATATTTAAATGCGCATTTCATCAATATTTTTAAATATTTATGCTCTTAAATGTGGAAGTCTTGTTTTACTGCATATTTAATAGAGCGTACATGAGACTTTTCTTTTTTTTCAGAGGACTCATTGGATATATTAGAATGCTAATGTCAATACGCGGTCATCAAAGGAAAGACAGAAGCGTTGCCGACGTATTTAGACAGTATGTGAATCATCATCCAAACAAAATTTGTCTAATGTTTGAAGAGCAAAAATGGACTTTTCAACAGGTAAATTATGTGTTTTTGACATTAACTATGCACGACATCTCAGTTTAAAATATCTTTTTTTTAGTAAATATCTAATTCTCCCTTTCTTTTCATCTCTCCCTCTTTCTCTTTCTCTCTCTCTCTTAAAGTTAAAGTTTATTAAGTGTGTTTCCAATTCTCACTTTATTATACAATATATGTATAATAATGTGTATAGTGTCTTACAATTCGCGACCTCGATTTTAATGACTTATTCTTGTTCAATTTGCAGTCGGTTCTTTCTCACGCGACATCATCTATAGATATTGTGTTGTAATTGTGATTCTATTTTTTTTTTGTCATAGATGGAGGACTTGAGTAACAAAATTGCAAAAATAATGCAGTCGCACGGTTACAAGAAGGGAGATGTCATTGCATTGTTATTGGAAAATCGACCAGAATTCGTTGCGATTTGGCTTGGTTTAAGCAAGCTCGGCGTTGTAACATCTTTGATTAATACCAATCTTCGTAAAACTAGTCTTCTACACAGTATCAACGTTGCGAACTGTCAAGCACTTATATACAGCGTGGAATTTTTTGACGGTACGAAGATTATATTTAACAGTTATTATTTTATATGACACTCGAGATATTAGAAATTTATTCATAAAATTGCGATGTTTTTCTAACAATTCTAGATAGAAATGTATTCTACTTTTTTGTTAATTATAAATATTTCAACAATATTTTAGATTTGTATGTATAATTCCAGCTGTAACAGACATCGCTACGTCCTTTGATACCAAATTAGCACTATATAGATTCGGAAGTCATCCGAATGTAACACCAATCGGTCTAAAAGAAAAGGACTTGAACGCTCTCTTGACGGATGCGTCTGCTACGCCATCAGTTATAAAAGAGAAAGGTTGCTATAATGATACAGTGTTGTATATTTACACAAGCGGGACTACAGGACTTCCTAAGCCAGCCGTAATTACGAATTCAAGGTAACTTGTAACTTGTAACTTATCAATCTCTTTTTTTGATAATAATATTATTTACGATTTTTTGAAAATATCACATAACAAATCAATTTTTTTTTTTAGATTTATGTTTATGGCAGGTGCTGTTCATTTTCTGGGAGTTTTGCGTAATTCGGATATAGTGTACACACCATTGCCGTTGTATCATACAGCCGGTGGTGTCATGACGGTGGGACAAGCTTTGCTGCACGGACATACAGTAGTAATAAGAAAGAAATTTTCAGCTAGCTCATACTTCAGCGATTGCATGAAATACAAGTGCACTGTGAGTATAATAAATTCTGTATTTTAAATCAGTTACAAAAACACCTATTTGATCTGGTCTTTTGTATTAATTTCTACTAAAAGTAAAATTACACTACCGATATTTATGTTTTTGACGAACATTTTGGAAATCATCAGGTTGCTCAATACATAGGCGAAATGTGTCGATACATATTGGCGGTACCGCAGAGAAAAGAAGATACCGAGCATAACGTTAGGATGATATTTGGTAATGGTCTAAGACCTCAAATTTGGGAGGAATTTGTCAAACGATTCAATATCGGAAAAGTTCTTGAGTTTTACGGCGCAACTGAAGGCAATGCTAATATTAGTATGTAATGTTCTATTCATAGTGTTTTTATGATGTATATGTGTGTGCATAAACACAAAAAGTATAATTTTTTTAGTGAATATTGATAATAAGGTTGGAGCAGTGGGATTTATTTCAAGAATTATTCCATCGGTTTATCCGATATCTATTATCAAAGTGAACGAAGATGGAGAACCCATACGCGATTCTAAAGGACTGTGTCAAGTTTGCGAGCCAAGTAAGTTACTACTACATGATAAGACGATATCACATTATTGTTCCTTAGATTTTACATATTGCAATAATTGTCTAAAAATTAAATGTAATATATTTTTCAATAGATGAGCCCGGAGTGTTTATAGGAAAAATATCACCGGACAATCCAGCGAGAGCATTTTTGGGATATGTTGATCAAAAAGCATCTGACAAGAAAATTGTTCGCGACGTTTTCATAAAAGGCGATTCCGCGTTCTTGTCAGGTATGTAAAAATATTTCATATTTACATTATTCACTTTATAATTGCTCCGAACTATAAAATTTTTAATCCGAGTTTAAACCTGTAAAAGTTTGAATTAAATTTGTTCAGGGCCGATGCGAGCCAACGTTACAGGATGTTAAAGTAAATATTCTTTATTATGTAAGCAATAACAAGCGTCTCGATTCAATTTTGGATCTTCTTTGGTGACATATAATTCTAAACAATTTTCAAAATATGCAAATATTTGTAAATTTTAGATCACGATTTATTTCTCTCTAATATTTATGTTTAACATTTGCAAAACAGTTATATTTAGTCTTCTTTTTTTTTCATTTATGAATTAATTTGTGTTTGTTCACATTCTACACTAAAAATGTAATTTATGTTAGCATTAAGTGTATATAATTGTGTTGCAAAACGTTATATATTTATCGATTATAAATTAATTAGGGGACATTGTTGTTGCCGATGAACTGGGCTACTTGTATTTTAAGGACAGGACCGGCGATACGTTCCGATGGAAAGGAGAAAATGTTTCGACTTCCGAAATTGAAGCGATAGTCAGCAATCTTATTAGTTATAGAGACTGTATAGTTTACGGCGTTGAGGTATAATAATACATATATAATAGTGTATTTTTTTTATACGGAGTTAGTCTGTTAAGAAATCTAATGCAATCTTTTACAATAAATGTGCACTAAGAATTGATAATTATCGATAGATTCGAGGTAACGAAGGTAGAGCAGGAATGGCTGCTATTTACGATGAAGACGGAATAGTTGATATGAACAAATTAACTTCTGATATTCGGGAACAGTTACCCGCCTATGCCAGGCCACAATTTGTTAGAATTCTGACAAAGATTGATCTCACAGGTACGTTTATGCGAATAAATACATTTATATCTTTATAGTGTGGAACAAATGCTATATAAAATTTAATTGCTAAACTACTATATTTTGCTTCAAAAACAGAATGACATAACAAAAACATATTATATGTAGAAATGTGGAAAATATACAAAATTAAGTGTCCATTCTCTCTCTTGCTTTAAGGTAGTTCTATCACGAGACGAAAGTCCTGCCATAAATTCTAATTTTTTATATAATATTGTCTGAACCAATCTTCATTTTCTGA
>QVNV01002318.1:0-11088 GCA_014825455.1 Pseudomyrmex pallidus
AATTTGAATTGAAATTTCAATTCTAAAAATCACATAGGATGCTAGATTTGCATCTCATATGTGAAAAATCCCGAAACCCCCCTGAACTATATAATTTTAAAATATTGCGAAAAAAAAACTCCTCGGCCAGGAGTCGAACCTGGAATCTCCGGCTCATTATTTTTTGTTAAATTTCGCTATTTTTCGCGCGTTAAAATATTTACACGTTTATATATCGTTACGTAATACTGAATATTAACTATTTAAGTCCAGGGTTTATACAGGATAAAGAAATGTTTAATGATGTTCACACTGAGGACTAATTAACGAAACATTTAATATGCACACTCACAGTAAATGATTTAATTCATTTGAAACACATTACAGCGCGGTTATAACCACCAAGAAATCGTTCGATTTGATTATTCGCAAACGATTGTCCACGCTCGCTATCCGCCGGCACTTGCTACCGAACGAATCGGGAAAATTCGGCAAAACCGATTGATCACGAACGTTGTTTACCGGCAGCGCGCAAAAAAGGAACACGTGTGCACGTGTTTGTGTACACGTGGACAACGATCAGCTCTTTAAATTTCTTTAAATATTTAAATCTGCCAAAAAATGTGCAGTTCTAATAGGCGCGCGCGACGTTTTCTGCGGAATAACGTTGACGCTAATTCTGTTAACGTTTTGTGTTTTTAAATACGCATAAGAAAAATTCTAGAAATTTAAAGAGCTGATCGTCGTGCACGTGTACATAAACGCGTGTACACGTGTGCACAACGATCCTGTGTTCCTTTTGCGGTAAACAACGTTCGTGATCAATCGGTTTTGCCGAATTTTCCCGATTCGTTCGGTAGCAAGTGCCGGCGAGCGTGGCAATCGTTTGCGAATAGCCAAATTCGAACGATTTCTTGGTGGTTATAACCGCGCTTTAATGTGTTTTAAATTAATTAAATCACTTACCGCGAGTATGCCTATTAATTCAGTGTCGTCTCGTTAATCAGCCCTCAGTGTAAATATCTATATGTAATATTAAACATTTCTTTATCTTGTAAACCCTGGACTTTGTCTGACGATTTTTTTATTGGACGCGTTAAACGTTGCGAAAATTCTGTAAAAATTCACGGGGCTTTATTCAACATTTTGTATTAAGGAAATAATATTAGTTTTGATGGATCTTGTTAGTTTTAGAAATTTTTTCCCCCTAAATAGTTAATAAGATTTTCTCACTTTCAAGAATCGGACATTAACGTCCGGGGTTTACAAAATTGGAGTAAACGCTGATTTTAATTGGCGCGGTGAGCAAACACGTTTTACTTCGTTACATTATCCCCACAGGGCGCATTATCCCTCGCTACACCTTCTTGCAAACAGAAATCGCTACTTTTTAGGGTTATTAAAACCTGCCGCGTTCCCTGTTCCCCTCTGTTCTTCCGTTTTACGGAAGATTGAAATAATCGCTTTCGCGCGCGCGCAAATATCGACTTCTTCAATAAGAAGCTAGCAATTAAATATCTCGTCTGTATTCTTTCTTTCTCTCTGATAAGTACAAATAGCAAATAACAAGAGAGAACGAGATCACGTTTATTATTTCGACGAAACTTAAAGTGTGCCGTCCATACCGTCGCTCTTCTTTTTTTTTATTTTTTCTTCTGTTTCTTATTGTTTTCTTTTTTTTTTTTTTTTTTTTTTTTTTTTTTTTTTTCGGGGGGATGAAGCCTCGAGAGGCCGACGAAAACAAATAGCAAAAGTTTACGGCCATCAGGAAAGTTTCATTATTTTTCGAAAGGTTACGTGCCGCGTGTTTTTAATAAAACAACAATGCCGGATCAAACGTTCGACAAAACCGCGAAGCGATAATAGCGCGCCATATCGTTTGTCGTTCGGAAAACTACGTTTATTAGATTTTTCACGAAACAACCGGACTTATACATCCGATTTCGCGAAAAGGGTAACGGATGTTTCACGATTATTTCACGCGTTACTTTAAGCAACTTGATATAATCGTATCGTCGCAAACGCTTTTGTTTCACGTCGTAACAAGTGCGGATTCATTTAATTTTTAATGTCGTCTTTGTAACGTTAAACCAACGTTTAAACGCTATCTCTGAGCTAACTCCTATAAGCGGAAGTTGCCACACGTACCTTTTTTTCTCGCGTATGCATAGTACACGGGGAATGCGAACGCTCACGTGCAACTTCATACAGTCAATTTAGAAGCTATGCGATCCACATTGTTCTCGCATATGTTGCGAATTAACATGCGAGAATTTTTTTTTTTTTTTTATCGAGTTAACTTTGATTGAAAATTTTGCATTTTGCAACAAATTCCGCAAATTGTACAGATAACGCGGTTTGTGTGTAATAATTTATTTACGCGCAAAACTATTATGTTACTATTACTTGCGTATTCTCTTTGAAGAGATGACGAAAAAAATTGACATTGTTTTCGTCATTATGACAAAAAAAAAGAAACAATTGAGAAATTGAGGGAAAAATTCTCTTCTAGGATAATCAATTCCGCGTGTTTCTCAATCCGCGCGTTAGGCGATGTATCAAATTGAAAATAATCCACGGAGGTGGAAACTTGGAAACGAGATTCACTTCATACTTCGTTTCAAATTATTTAACCGAACGAATCCGGCGCGCTGATCAAGCGCGGCGACGAAGCAATTGTAATTATCTTTCCCGTGGATGTAATTTCCACAGTTACAGTTTCGTTTCTGACGTAATAGTAGCGCGTTGCCGTGCGTTTTTTTCGATTAATTACTGGCCGACGTCGTTAAAAGTACCGGGCGTGGAATTGCCATGCGCTACCTCTCTCGCGAAACGCGCCGCGTTAAATTGCGACGTTAAGCTCGCTCGCGCGCGCGCGCGCGTTCCACTTCGCGGCTACGGTGCGTTAGCCGCGAGTGACACAGCCGGAATAACGTTACGCCCTCGTCGTGCAGCGCGGAATTAAACGTATCCAGAAAAGTTTGATGTCAGTTTGCGAACTCTGGCTGGTCACTCTCATGAATTATGTAATTGCGCGGCTCTCTCTCTCTCTAAATGGAATTTATTTATTTTTTTTCCGCGAACATAAAACAACAAAGAAAAAACATTGCGTACGATCTTTTTCTCCTTTCAATCGTCTTGTATAAAACGATGTATTGAATCGTGCACAAAGTGTTGTTTTATATGTTTTATTTATGATTCTATACTCTCGAGTTTAAATCCATATATGCAGAACAGTAACGCAAAGATACAAACGCAACGTAAAAATTCTAAACGTACATACACGTCTCTATTTTTGACGCGTGATTAGCTTAAATCGTGCGCTCCGAATAAACAAACACATAAATAAGTGACATCGGTTTTCGAGCAAGAATCGGAATTCTGATAAATATACGAGAAGAGCGAGATTGGACTCTCTCTCTTTCTCTCTCTCTCTCTTTATTGCTCGCGTGCGCTCCCGGAACTTCGGAAATTTATGCGGTTAAGCAACTGTAATTTCCCTGAATTTCCGCGTAACCGTGCATCTTTCGTTACTAATTCCAGCTATACATACGAATTTTCTCTCGGCGTTGGTTAAGCCCCCCCAAGACCAAAATACTGAAATCGTCTCGAGTATATTCGTTTTACGTGCACGCGATGCTCGCTCGCAATTTCGTCGCGGTCATTCGAATTTGTCCCGTAATTAGATACATTATGCATACAGGTTTTGATAGATAGCCGCTCTTGCGACGTGTACGACGGAAAATACAAATGCGGTCCGCAACCACTTGGAAGTGGACGGACAAACCGCAAATCTGCGCGTCAGCAACTTTGTGCACGTCTCTCACGTAGAAACGCGGTAAAAACAATTAAAACAGAACTAGATCGCAAAGCAAAAAATAAATAACGTATGTTGGAAAGAGATCGTAATATTAAAAAAAAAAAAAAAAAAGATAAAAAATGTCTTCGTAATTTTTTTCGCAAAAATGTCTCTAATCGCGATTGAGTTTTTAATCGCGATTGAGTTTTTAATCGCGAGAGATAAAGCGACGCGTTTAAAGAAGTTTCTTTTGAAAACCTACATTTCAAAGAGATCTTTCGTTAATAACATTAAAACTTATCAAACATTTAATAATTATTTTCGCAAGGATAAAAATAAATATTCTATAAGCAAATACTTACTCTGCGCCAATATATGCGCTTGCGTAACTGCAAAAATGTGGTAAGTTTCGAAATGAGCAACCTTCATATCTGAATTAAATTTTTATCAGGTTAAAAGGATTCAATAATTGTGTTTGTTTTGCCAATTGAATAATTTTGCAGTTTCGATAAACGCATTCGCGACGTTGACTGCGCGCGGAAAATGCAAAAAGCACTCCGCGCCGTAATAAAAGTGCGCAATTGTAACGAGGAAAATAGGTTCGATTGAGTTCAAAAATGGAAAACAATTAAGACACGTTACTATTTAGCATTCAATTTGCGTGAGTGCGAACGATAATTGACGACGGCTATATTGGCGCGCGAGCTAACACGCAAAAACCGTCATTATTTCATTGTTTTCCGTTTTGGATACAATTTCGACCGCTGCAAGATAAATTTGCACGCCCCGCACTTTCCAATGCGAAAAGCTTCCGTTAATTCTGTTCAGGTGTATAAAACAAAGACCCCCAGTGTGTTCTATGAAAGCTGCGTGTTGAAACAGTTACCGAATCCACTTAACTACGCTACTAAAATGCAAATGTTCAAACACTTCGATTGTTTGTGAAAAAAAAAACGAAAAAAAAAAAAAAAACTGTGTGAGATAGAACGGAACTGTTCTTTGCCTCCCCCTATTCCCGCGACCCATTGTCGAGCGGTAATCGATTCCCCTCTCTTAAGATACTAATTTACCTCGAGTGAGTGTCTTGCAACACTTTACGGTAAGACAATGGAAGATGTATTTACACTGAGATTAAGATGGATATGTTTACACACTGGAAGAAAAAAAACGCGATTCTTCCCGGGAAAAATCAATGTTTAGTTTTAAAAATCTCTCTTTTCGCACACAGCTCTCTCTCTCTCTCTCTCTCTCTTCGTGGAGAACCGCGAAGAATAATTCGTTGAGTTTATAAATTTATTAAAAGTTGTAGCCGTCACTCACGTATAACAACGTCGGGTTTTTTTTTTTTTTTTAGTAATACAGCGGATAATATTGCACTGTTGGCGGTAAATGACAACGGCGTGCAATGAAGCCCGGGTAATACGAGATGTTTTTTCAATCTAACAATTTGCAACGTCACCGCAACACTCGTTATCTGATGCAGCGCATTATTTTGTGTAAAAAAATAGATCGCAAGTGAAAAATGATGTCGATATTTTTGCAAACGGGGTCGGGAGACGGTTTTGCAGAGGAAGAGCGCATCTCGGGGGTCTCGATTTCACGGTGCATTTAACAAATATAGCACAGTGCCATCAATATAAATGTCCATATTTATAGCGCATACATATATATATATATATATATTTATGTATATTTTGTATCACTTTCATCTTGACGCACCTGTACCGTTCTCGCCGCTTTTATCGTCGCCGTTATTTCCTCTGATCTCTCCGTCTGCAGATCGCTAAATTTATTTGACATGTTACACGCGCTAATCCGTTTCGCTTAAATACATTATTTCGGTGCGGACAGTTCCGCGCATGAGGGTCTGCGGGAATGCAGAAACGAGAGTGTAAAAGAGACGGTACGCTCCCAACCATCAGGCGGACGCGCAGATGGTCGTGTGGGATATGTGCGGCGGCACACACCCAAAATCCCGTTTTGCTCGCGTATAACGCAAGTATATTTAGCGGGACGGATAGTAGTATCCCGGGTTGTATGACGTGCTATTTTGATTTTCTTTGCCACGCGTGCAAGAGCTTATTTAGTGTTGCTAAATTGTGCCAGGTACATGCACGCTGCTGCCGGCGAGAGAAAGCGCGCGCGCGCACTCGAATGCGAATAAATCGCGGGAAAATATATGTAGCCGACGGCCGCGGACGAGCATCGGATACAGTTACAGTAATTAATTTGCTCTTCACAGCTACGCATTTCAGAATTTCCCTGGAGGCTTATTAGTGTATTACAGAGGAAGCTGCGGGATATTCGACTTTAATGCTGTTACGCACTGTTTTAACGCACGTGCGTGCGTGCATATGCGGGACGCGTAAACATTGTTTAAAACATTAATTTCTGATTAACTTCAATTGCATTTTTTTTTTTTTTTGATCGTGTGTCTTAACGTTTCATTATACTTTGGAGATTTCACCGTACGTGTACGTTTTCACACAAACGTTGCAAAATAAATATTTTAATTTAATCAGGTTAAATGTTTGAATAAAGCGATATTTCTGTCTTGCTCAATAGTCCGTGCAAATGTTCGTGTTTAAATCAGATTAAACAATGTGTGCCACACATAGTCGCGCAAGTGATGTGAAATTTAACGCATGGTAAAAAAAAAAAAACTCCGACAACTACAGAAAGAGAGGAAAAAAAGAAAGTAAAAAAATTTTAATTTATAAATCTGATAAAAATAAAATTTTATCATCGGGCGTTTATATATTCGTTTTTAACCGCGCGAGTAATGCTACACGAAACCTCTGAAGAAAAAGTTTTCGCTTAATATCGCATTTGCGAATTTCGCAGTTACGTATATTTCAGATTTCGCAGTGAGGAATTTGCATTAATTTTGAAGTAATTATGTTAAAAAAGGGCGGTTTTGCCTCTCTCAAAAGTTTTTCTTTCCCACTTAATCTAACGAACGTGACCGTATGCGTACATAAGAGATAGATAAAATCAGTCGAAAATTTACGATTTAAGATATAAAGGAGTAAGAGGAACAATTCTGCGTCAGAAGAAATATGAGGAAAGTTTAACTACGGTTTGCAAAAAAATGCAATTGGATTTCAAAGTAAATATTAGGATCGATACGAGCCTGTATGTCCGTGACAAATTTACGTGTATTTTTTAACTTTTCTTAAACGTGTGTCAAATTAATGCACACATCGAAATTCAAATTAAAGTTAATTCAAAAATTCACACAAGACATACTTGGTTTGCATCGCGAATACGTGAAATGCTCAATTTATCTCCCCATGGAAATTAAAACAAAATCCGAAAAAGATATCTCAGGCTAGAATTGGATATTTCACATATTCGCGATAAAAACCAAGCATGTGAATTTTTGAATTAACTTTAATTCAAATTTTGATGAGTATTAATCTATACTTTTTTTAATTAACACTTAAGTTAATTAGAAAATATATTTGCACGGACATCCAGCGCACACAGGCTCGTGTCGATCCTAATACGTAGTTCGAAATTTTTACGAGCATTTAAATTATTGCGGTTGGATTATTTTCCGCAACAACATATCCTCTATCGCAATTTTCATTTAAGTTAATTATTTGTCAGATATGCGCGCAATGTATGTGCATTTTTTCTCATTCGACGCAAGTTCGCTATCAGTGTGTCTATAATAATTCATTACATCTCGAAATCAGAATCTTTCCGATTTATCTGACTTTCGAAAGTTTCGAGTTTTAACCCGCCTCTACCCCAATTACTTCAAATCATCCCGGATAAGCTCCCGAATCTAACGTTCCTACCAATCACTAAAGAAAGTCTCTAAACGAACTCACGCGGAGATCTCTCTCGAGAAGTCCGCCGCGGGCGTAACTTTAACGAAGTAAGCAGAGTCCCTCAAAAATTCCAACTATTCCCTTTACTTCCTCCATCCTCCCCCTATGTCCCCCTTACATCGGAGGGTGAATCTCGAGACCCGCTGATCGCCACTGCCGCGCCACGTACTCTGTGCCTCTCTCCGACACAGCCCCGGAGAACTCAAACCTCGTTCGAAACTCTTCGGAGTGAGCTTACGGCGGGTAAGCTTTTTAGCGCAGTGAAATTTCCCAGACGCGCAGGACGAGGGTGGGGGAGGATGTGTGTTTAAGCCGCTGAGGAAACAAATCAATGTGTAAGGTAAACGGAAGTAACACACCTGGCGCGCGCGCGCCGTCCCTCCATTTCCACCGGGGGTGGAAAGTTGCTGCAGCTATATCTATACTCGCTGCGCGAGCAAGCGCCGAATTTCACGGTATATTGAAGCCGCAACCCGTGTGCTTTATTACGCCGCGGTGAGTATCGTTGTCATGCCCGAATTCGGTGCAGTTTGTTACGAAGTATCGGAGCGTGTAATCCGTGAACACGCGCGCGCGCGCGCGCCCACCCTCCGGTTCCATTCCCTCCGCGCACACACGGCGCCGCGCATTGTGTCGCGCGTATTAAACGACAAACACGATTCGCACACGGGAGGAAGGAATTTTTATTCGCGCCTGTTCGTGTCTTGTGTACTTATTGTGTATCGCGGCGCGCGAGATAAGTTCGCGAGAAATGCGCAAAAGAGCGCGTGCTCTTTCGCGATGGAAGAGCGGAACGCACATCTGTTTCTATCTCTCTCTCTCTTTCTCTGAAGAAACGCGCGCTCGCGAGAATAATTTCACGGTCTCTTTAACGGATACTCCCAGGTGTTAATTCTTAAACCGGGCAATCTAAGTGCGCTTTATTTTTCGTTACCCGGGATTTTGCACGCCCTTCTGTAAACCGTATTAATAAGATATTCAGCTTACCAGCGGGATTAATCTTTCACGAGTGCTCTTTACGGTGCAAAGGTGTTTCCGCGAGATTTACTCCGGCGAGAGTAGATTTATGAATTCATTCCGCGCACACACCTGATACATACCTATGATTTACTACAGACATCGTCATAATTCTGCTACGGACAGTTAATTATTTCTTTTAAACAGACTGGTTTTTTTTTTTAATAACCGCCGCAACGAGAGCATTAAACGTTACTTTTTTTTTCGCGCGTGTGTTACTTGACAAAGAACACTTTACCAATTGTTTTTGAACAATGAGTTCGTCGTATATTTTGCGTATTTTTTATTATCCTACCAGAAAATGCGAGTAATCGGAATCGATTCTATCGATCTTGATTGTTGCCACTTTTATCGCGATTGGACGTCTCTCAACGAATGTTTCTCGATTCGCATTGTCGTACATATATATATGTATGTACACTAGCATATGTTTTCGCGGTGACAAACGCGTTGTGTGTTCGCCAACAGAACATGTTGAAATAAAAATAACATAGCGCGCGCGCCTGTGTTACGCTAGAAAAAACGTGTAAATAATCAGAATCGATTGTCTATCGATCTTGATTGTTGTTGTTTTCACTTTTTTTTTATCGCGACGCTGATTAGACGGTTTCTCGGTTTCGTGTCGTACGTATATGCACATTGGCTGTCGTTGCGGCGACAGGTTGTGTTTTCGTTGACAGAACAACGTTAAAATAAAAAAAAATAACAGCGCCCGTGTTGCGCTAGTGTAACAAAAAAAAAAAAAAGATGAAACATGTCGTTGTAGACTCGACAAACTTCTCTTAATTTATTTACGACAAGAATAAATTCTCAGAAATGAACGTATCGTCATGGTGATGCGGTAGAAATTGCGGCGATATTGCGCGATATTTATACGGGACGGGTATGAAAATCAATAAAACAAAACCGACTCGCAAAAGCGTCTCGCAATCAATCCAATAACGGAAAAGCTGACGCAAGCGAAAGTTTTCTTAAGGAGGAATATCTTCTCTCGGTTGCGGGGCATTCTCGCTGATTTTCTTACTCCACGACCGATTTGTGAAAACGATACGCTGTTTCTCAACATTCGCTCGAACTACCGCGCCGCATCCCTATATCACGGGCTACTCCCCTACTCAATTCAGTCCCAATTTAATGGCAGTTCAACGCTATAGTAGCAATAGTTACGCGCGCGCACGCGCGCGCTACATCCGATAGGATCCGTAATTAATTGTTGGCGAAGCCGCTATTTTATTGACGCTCTCGATTATCAGCGGGCACGACCGACATAGGGTTCCTCTCTCTTTCCTCTCTCTCTCTCTCTCTGCGCGCGAAACGTCTTCGTAATTTGCGGTCGACCGTCGCTTTATCGCCGGCACATCGCCTCGACCGAGCCGCCCCATCGTCGTCGTCGTTTATACACTTAAGGACTTCCATCGACACGTCCCTTCGCCTCATTTGAATCGCAAATACGAGCGTGAACGCGAGCGCGCGCGCGCGCGCGCACTCAAGAACGATCGAGCAACTCGCGACAGTTTTCGAAGATGAATACACACCTCGTTTGATGAAGGAACGTGTCGCGCGTCGGCGAACCGATTAATCTTTCACGCTACTTTCACGACTTTTTATCTTTCTCCCGATAAAGTAATTTTCTCTCCTCTCTCTCTCTCTGATCGATCCATTAAGCTTTTTGCGTGTCGTTCGATTTTGCATCGGTACGGGCGCGCGCGCATCTTTGCGCCGAGATTGATACAATGTTTGCAACAAACATAACAATGCTCTCTCGATATTTACACGGTGATTTCTGCGGCATATTTGCTTCTGCGAGAATGAAGGGTGTAAGAAAAGAAATGTAACACACGACGTCGCGTAGAAAAATTTCGGATTCTTCCATACCGCTGTTATCGCAATTTGTTGTCTTCTAGTATTCGAGCCGAAAGTTCTCTTCAGTCAGCGGCTGCGTAATTTATTGTTGCTCATTTATAATAAAATATTCCGACTATATAAAGCTCATTTGTATCTCTTTGTCATTTTTATTTTCTACGCCTGTTTTTTTACAATTGCGATTAGTTTGGTTGTAGATTGGTAGGGTTTCAAATCAGCAAATGATGCTGATTAACTGAGTAACCGTCACTTTTTCTTAACCCTTCGTGGACAAAAATTTCAAACCAATGTCTTCAGTAGAAATTAATCTTTTTTTTCTACCGCTCACATCTTCGAAAATACTAGAGATTTTTTTTTTATTGACGCAGAATTGTTAAACTTTTGATTTAAAAACAATGGAAAAAATATTGATTTCTCGCGGAAATGTTCGATTTCAAAGTCACGTGGTGCTTCACAGTCTATTTAATTATTAGGTGATTTTGGATTCTGTCCACGATTAATTTTGTCATTTAAATATATTATCTTTTTAGTGCTCAGCTTTTTATGTAACTGTGCTTAATAAAACTAGTATTGTTGTTATTTTAATGTGTG
>QVNV01002320.1:0-15128 GCA_014825455.1 Pseudomyrmex pallidus
AGTTATCTCTTAAAGCATGTATGATTGTAATACCAGAATGGTTTTGACGAGTAATGCCGTCTTCATGTTAAGGCTCAAAACTTTTCGGATGACCCACGTAGGTTTGGATTGAATCTCGCTTTGCATTGAAAGTTACTTTCTACATAAAGCGAGGTTCAATCCAAATCTATGTGTTTAGTTTTTTTGAGTAGAACCCCGTCCGTACGAGAAGAGGACAGAACACCTTGTCTCACCACGCATACATTTTCCACGCGAAGCGAGGTTCCATATGAATTTATAGTTTTAACTAAATTTTTAACTTTTTTCAAAATGAGAAATTTGTAAAATTTTATTTTCTAATTTATGTCAGATGTTCACTATATACAACTTCTGTCGTACTGACTTAGTCGTCGTTGAATATTTTGAAAGTAATAAGAAATATCAACAAAGCACAGTAGTGAATCGTTACAAGGGAATTACTGCAAGATCATTTCAGTATAGAAAAGTAAACAAAGACAACCAAAGCGTTTGAAAACGTTTATTTTACATACGGCATAACAGAAATACTCTTCATTACATGTTTTTTTGTTAATAACTTTTTTACGAACAACGACCAACGACTAAAACTTTCATATTAGTATTCAGGAAGATGATTTTGACAACATATGTCAAAATTGTTGAGATCGAGAAGGATAGTCCCTATAACTGCATAATTACCGGAAATAAACAAGAATGTGACTTTTCTGGTAGAGCTGTTAGAGTCAAAGCGCGAAGCACAGGCGATCCGAGGATTGACTGGTCAATGCACGGAGCATGATCAAAGCCCGAATTAAAGTTTTTAGCATACTTTTCAATGTACGCTATTGTGTTGCAGTGACAAATATTATAGATTAGGTTGAGTTAGTTTTTTACAGGGAAAGGGTGCAGGGGGAAGGGCTCCGCCCTTCTCCCGCCCACACGTGTACGATAGTATGTGATACAAAAGAATTATTTTATACGTCTCAAATGTTCCGCGCATTGACCAATCCTAAGATCGCTCGTGCTTCGAGCTTTGACTCTAACAGAACAACAAGATTGATATCTAGAATTTCAATCATCATTTTTTTAATGCGCAATCAGTTATATGTACAGAATAATTTAGAATTATATACATCTCTTTACACATATTTATTTAATAAGTTCATATATTTAAAGTTTTTAAATAAGAGAACAACTTGTAAGTATTAAAAGGAATAAATAATATTTTTCCTTTACAATTATATCAAAATGATTCCGTCACAAAAAGTAAAGTCAACTATTATCTGAAAAATATATTCTATACGGTATTCTAGATTGATCGTTCATCTCTTGGTGAGAGATCGCTCTTTGATCTTTCACAAGCAAACGCGCTACGTTTTACACAAGAAAAACTCGAACATGATGAGGTCTTCCTGGCGGTAAGCCTAGCACGTTTGCTTTTGATACGAGAGAGTGCCGGAACGCGTCCGATGTAACTTCTCAACGTGCACTTCCTGACGATGCTAGTAGTATATGTAATCTCGTTACCTCCATGTGAAACATAAGTTTTGCTCTGCGGTCTCGACAAGGATGCAACGGGCCGGCCGATCGTCTTTTCGCGAGAATCATCAGTTGAGAGCATCCGTTGCGTGTATTGAGAGTGTTTACGAGTTTCCCGAAATAACGTAAAAACTTGACGAAAAATCTAAAATACGTTTTCTAATCTTTTGCACATTTTTTTCAAGTGTCTTTCAGAGAAAATTTTTACTGTCTATCTCAACTTTCTGTGATACATTCACGCGCGGGTCGTATAGTTCTCGTCTCGCTTCGTAATAATAACGAGATCGAGAGAAACAAGATTACTTACGAGGGAAGGGGGAAGTTGAATCTTCGTCCCATGAGTAATTGCGTTACTCAGATTGAAGCACGTAGCAGTTAAGGATTAACGCGGCCGAGCAGCAATACAAGCGACTCAGAAATAACGACCACTTGTATCCTCCGCGAGATCTTAGTGTAAACTTTCGGATCTTTCCCGTCCGCAGTCCCACACAAGTAAGAGCGAGCGCGACTTAGATGCTGCTCGCTCTTTTTTTTTTATTTCGCCACTCCGCAGTGTTTGTCCAAATGCGACGTACGTAACTAACATACGCAAATGTATATAAGCTGAAATGCCACATGCCTGCGTCTATACTATAAAAAGTGCTAGAGTTTCTGGAATGGAATCTGGAGTTTCTCAGGTTGATAGGTTTTTAGTTCAAGGGTGACGGTGGTAATGATGAACGGTTCGTGGACGTGATGTTACCTCGAGAAAGGGCTGCTAGCAACGGTGGTGGCTAGCAACGAGGCGAGGCGAGGCGAGATGAGACAAGGCGAATGGACTATGGAGCTAAAGGGCAAAAGAAGGTGGAACAAAGGAGAACAAGATGCTGCTGACCGGCACTCTGCTACGTTGCTGCTTCTACGTTGTGTGTTGTTGCTGCTACCACTTTTACCAGTCTTCGCCTGATCTCTTCAAGGGGAGAGTATCGTTGCCATCCGGTCGCTGCTGGATTCTCTTTTTTTCTTTGTCTGAGATTTTGTTCACTTTCTCTCTCTCTCTCTCTCTCTCTCTCTCTCTCTCTCTCTCTCTTTCTCTCTTTCTTTCTCTCTCTCCCTCACTCTGTCTCTCGCTCATACACTCACTGTGATTTCGAGACCAAGATTTGCCTAAGACCTACTTTTGCGCCTACTGCGTTTTTTGCAAAAGTGATAGAGACAAATAAATAAAGGGAGTTAAAACCGCAAGAGAAGAAACGGCGAGTTGCGGTCGGTTGCGGTTTTTAAAAGGCTTTGTTGATTGTGTTAGTTAGGCGTTTATATACTTACCATCTTGATGTCACTAATTGTCGCAATGCTTCGCACAAACAGGTTTACCCGGACAATGGCCGGCCCATCTAAGGGCAAAAACAATACAGCTCCCTTTTAGTGAGTCAGCATTTCTGGTGGCTTACATACTCTACTGGAATGTGCCTGACATTATCTTTTTACTGCAATCGCGGTTATTATTATTTAAGCGCTTCCATCGAACGCTCTCGACACAATTCAAGGTTGATCGGGAATAGATGTGTGGAATAATCGAGTGTGAGTTTCGTGTCAGATCGTTACGTCGTCGGATTCGGTCGTCGTCGAATTCCAAATTACAGAATATTGCAAAATCGAAGGATGGCTTTCGGAACTTTACTTCCATTTTCCTCGAAAAGCAGCTCCGACGCTCTGACACAGCAATCACGTACATTATTTGAAATGACATCTGCTCGCCAGAAATTCAAGACACAAAAAAAAAAAAAAAAAAAAAAAAAAAAAAAAAAAAAAAAAAAAAAAAAAAAAAATAATATATTGGCGGTTTATGAAACATGGAAAAAAATTATTTTTGAAGCGGCATCATCGAGGAAAATTATAACAATCCTTTTTTTTGTCATCACTCAATTATAATGCGATAGCAAATCGTGACTCACGTATAAGTACATCCATATCTGAACTCTCGCGTGCGAATTTATAGAAAGAGAGCAATATTTAAATCCTAATCATGCGCAATTTTTAATATTTTATAATACAATACATCTAGATTAGAGAATTGTGTTTTTGTTTGCTTTTTATGACAGTTTCACGAAATACAAAGTACGCGCGAAGATATTTGCGTCATTTTAAGTTTTATATGGATCTAATTACCATCTGTTTAATTCGCTATGTAGAATAAAGTATAATTTCAACAGTTCTACTATGTATAATATAAAACCAAATGCAGAAGATCCGCGCGGTGGAGCGAATACGGTGAGTTGTAAAGCGTTGAAACGTTTTTCTGGTATTTTTCCGTCATTTAACGTGTATGAGGCGCGACTGACTTGCTCGCGTGAAATATTGCGTGTCAAGCAATACGCGTGCGTGTGTTGCTGCAGAGTGCTCGTGGCAAAGAGCGAAAAGGTCACGCGAGTGAGTGCGATAATTATCGTCAGTGTGCGTTCGGTCAAGCTTGTGACGCCTCCTTATCTGTCTCGATACGTTTTCCAATACACGCAATTTCAGCGACGTTTCTCTTTGCTGAAATTTCACATTAATGTCGATTGTCGTCCTCACCCGATGCCCAACCACGTGGCGGTTATCCAACGTGAAATCCGGTCGCGGCCTGCCAAATCCGGCCGCGAATGAATCCCATAACTGCGTCGATTGGCATGCCGATCGCGAGCCAGAAACACCAGCCAAATCGATTTTGTGTATCTCCCTCTCTATTCCTCTCTTTCTCAATGTCCAATGCGAGTCTTTATATTGTGTGTCAACATGTGCTCTCTGACAAGTATGCTTGTTTTCTCACGCTCTTCGCTCGTGAATCTTCCGATTGTAAGACGACGATCTAATTACTAAAGTAACTGTACTTTTGCACTCAATTAATATCTTTGATTCACAGTTAATACATACTTGATATATTTACGCTTTTTATCTTTTTTATTCATTATTTTGAATGCACGCTTGATCAGTCTTGTTCTAACATTACGGTCAATATTGAAAAAAAACTAATTTAATCGTGTTAAATATACAAAGTCGAAGAAAAGATATAGAAGCGTATGATAACCAAAAAAGTCAATTTTTCAAAAAAAAAAAAAAAAAAAAAAAAAAAAAAAAAAAAAAAAAAAAAAAAAAAAAAAAAAAAATATCTATTAGTATTCGCTAATTGATTTGATTAACAAGTTAAAATTGTATTTCCGCTCTTTACAAAAGGTTCATTGACATCGTTTAAATAAACATTTAACACAATTTTACACGATGGTTTTCATTAGATTATAAAGAAGTACTTATTTATAAAGTATAATCGTGTTAACTCGTTTTATCTTTGTTTATTATTTTTACTTCAATGCAAAAATTGATTTGTACATGACCTACCATTGCTCTGTCTCATTTTATACATACATATATATATATATTTTGTTTGAAAAAAATATATACATATATATGTATATAGAGCACAACTCTAATATTTCTAGAATAACTTTATATGAACTTGATGTAAAAAAGTGAACAGCAGATTCTCAGTTATGTAAATTATAAAAGACCGACGTGACTAGTTACTTTGTAGTTTATGAGTTAGGACAACGAAATTTCTCATACACTTCTCTACCTGTCTTTCTTTTCTCCATACACCCATATATTTTTCTCTTTGCACTTCTATTTCAGTAACAAACTTTCTTCAAATCATTTACGCTTGTTACGTTGCACAGAGTAGTTAGTATTCAAACCAGATTTGCAGACCACTTTACAAGACGGAAGACTAGAACTGCGGATAAGATATAGTTAACGTACGATCGCACAAAAAATGTGTGGACAGTATAACGATTTCGCTAACATAATGATCCGCCATTGTGCTCGTCTCAGATTCAATTTCGTCTTAGAGTGCAACTAGTAACAACAACTTCATTTTTCCGCTGCATCTTTGTTTGTTATGATTAGTTAAAGTTCCACAAGATGAGCCAAAAGAAACATTGACTTTCTGGCGCGATCACAAAAACGTGTCGGCAAGTTAATCGAAGCGTGATATTCTGTATATCTTGTGATTTATTTGCGAAAGATCAAATTTCATATACAAAGCACATATATAGTTACCTAAACATTTGCATTTTCCATTATGCAATCAAATTCTTTAACTAAAATAACCAATTGATTCTGCAGCCAAGAAAAGATCAACTTGTTTATTCAAACGTTTAATGTTCATAGTAAGCCTAAAATGAATGAATCATTATCCATCATTATCCATAATTTAAATTTTCTTCACAAACACTGCCGACATTGACTTGAATAAAATGAAAAATAATTGTTTTATGTGCACCAGATGTGCAAATCTTGAATTACTTGTACATTTTTTCAGAAAGAAAAGATCGAGCATTTTTATTTTCGAAAAAGATGTGTTCCAAGCTTTCAAATCAATTATTATCGCTATAAATAAGAGACCAGGAGAGTATGTAAAATGCCTCCGCGTGTAATTTCTTTTTTTACTTGCCCACGTGATCAATCGTGAGCGCTTGTCTGCCCTCTACTGCAATAAATCGGGTCGATATCGTAGATATTGTATAAGTAATGCAAGACATTGGGCGAAAGATTGAACGACAACAGTTCATCAAGATTGTAATATAAATCAACTGCGGACAAATGCAAATGAAAGTAGTGTGTTTGATCGATATAAAGAGAGACTACGCCATTTATTACGCCGTTGCACATATTGTGGCATACATTACAGGTAAAATTGTAGTCTGAGCAGAAATATAGACTCGTAAATTACGAATCTATAGCGCTTTCATCGACTTATGAAAACACATAATTTTTGTGCGCGAATCCCAGTCCTATCTTTTCATTAAAAGAAAAAAAGAAAACAATATTTAACATTAAAGAGTTTTCTCATTATAAATGTATCTAATTAATGGTCAGTTCCGAAAATTGGCTTATAGAAAATACAAAGTTGTTTTTACTTAAAACTATAAGAATACTATAGATATTAATAATTTCTGAAAAATCAATAAACTGAAAATTTGTACAAGATATCCTAAAAAGCTTCAAAATAAAAGCTTTTTCAAAGTATCTATAAAATTTGATTTTATTTCATAAACAGCAAACATAAGAGCGGCCATCGAAAGAATACGTCAGTCTTCACCTGATCGATCGCGAGCAAAAGGGAATGTCGATCGAGTGTGTGACGCCGGACTTGAACAACGTCACACGATGTTTCCTCTTCAACAGTGGATTAACTCCGCGCGACGTCATCTACGATAAACGTGCCGTGATTACGTCGAACGGAGCAAAATTACGAAAGCGCAATTGATCGAAGAACATCGACTATTTCTCACTTATATCCAGAAGAGATATGTATTATCGCGCGCAAACGACACTTGGATAGCGCAGCTTATTATCTTATTCTTATCCCGTCGCATTGCATTGCGTTGTGTCGTCTTGTGCGCGCGATCTTAACAATGTTCTTTTCCAGCAAAACTGTCGAAGTAATTGTCGGGCACGAAGTGCTATGAATTTCCGTTTTTCCTATCGCGTCCAAACAAGTAAAAACTTATCACCGACGGCGTGCACTCATAGTTAATACTCGAACGATAAAATTAACGAGCGTCGTTTAGTGTCGTGGCACGCGATCTGACCTTTAAGCGCCAACGTTAGTTGTATATACATATATTGTATGACATAGTCAGGGACACAAAAATGTAAAACCGTCGTGTGCATCCCCAAAAGAGACTCGCTAGAAGCGATTAAAAACTCTTTATTATCACGCGACACGTCTATAAACAGGTAATGGAGGAATCGCATAAATCGTTCTCTTCCTCTCCTGCAGTCGAGTTAATGCGAGATACACGGCTATAGCAGGTGAGCGTGCTTAGGGAATATTCCGGCCGTATTCGTTCGTTTTATTGCGACAGCTTATCGCCCGGTGCGATTTATTCAATTACTTTTTCACGCCTCTACACAAAAGGTGAATAAGATTCTATCACGATCTCAGTCACAAACTCGGTAACCATTATCGCGTGTCTTCAAGATTTGTACAATTTATAGTTAATTGTATGTGATCTCCGAAATTGTTTTATAAAATACGAAATAAAAAAAAACATGTTTCCAATATATCGAAAGAGAATCTTACATGTTACAATGTTTATGTTACGCAACAAATGAGAAGAAGTAATATACGTATGTACAGATTGTCTTTTATTTGAAAATCACACAAGATAACTATTGGCAAATACTTTTATTTTAACATTTACGCGAGCATCTACAAACACACGCGCGAGTGATTTTGCTGAAAGAGTAAAGAGTGTCATTTCGATATATTTAATTAGTTTACTCTGACCATCGTTGTATTTGGCTTACTTAAGAAGTTAATCGATTAGGCTTTGATAAACGCCGGCCAAGCAAGACATCTTATTGATACGAGGCAACGTCCTCATTTCTATGTACTTGATTTCGTTTATCTGTCGCGCCGAACAAAATGACTTGCTTCGACCCGCTGACTAACAGGAATCGCGATATTTGCTGCGATGCAATCGACGACGATCGATATTGGCGGGATTCGAAATTGGCACATCGCGAAAAAAAAACCCAATACACCTCGCGCGTAATATGGAGGAGATTGGAAGACGGTTTTGACCGAATTGCACATCGGATTGCTCCGATGGATACGTTGCACGGAGATAGTTCGACGGATACGCGAAATCTTCGCATTTTCGTGTAAAACGCGTTTCACCATCGTAAAATTTACCTTCACTTTTTTCTTATTGTGAATCCGAATCAGTACTTGTTTGCAATATTATATATTATATAAAAGCTCCACATTTTATATATTGTACAATATATAAAATGTATAAATTATTAATCTACAAATAAAAATATAAAAGTAAAATAAATCTACAAATAAATTTATTTTTGTCAAAAAAATATTTTTATCAAGAAAGACGTATATTTCTCATAAATAAGTAAAACATGATGTGTCAAAAAACTTATTAAGAACAATATATATTATCAATAATCATATAGATGGACCTCAAGATTTCGAGATCAATCGTCTTCCGTTCCAAACAAAGTCAGTCGCATTCGCGAAGTTTATGAGAGAATTTCTCGCCTCTCTCAATATGCATTCACTTCCGTATGGACGCGAGAAAAATTCTCGCAATTCGACTCGCTTGCTTCTATTACATACACACACACACACACACACACACATACACTCTTATTTATATATATGTATATATATATAATATTATATATATATATGTATATATATATATTTACACATACATATATACACACATAACATATGTATATATAAATATAAATATAAATATATATATATATATATATATATACATACATACATATACATAACACATTGTCAATAGACTCGTACGCTCATTGCGACTATGCGTCGCATTAACGACGGCGCAGATCGTGTTGCACTCGCGCCTTTTCGCACTCAACGAACTTAACTCTTCTCGCCGAAGCGTGTACACGTATCTCTCTCCATCACCTTGTTTTCCCTATTTCTTTTTCTCCACCCTACGTTCACATTTCTCGGCTGATTCGCCACAAAGTGTCGATATACAAAATTTACGGTATATGGTGAGGATGGATGGAAGGAATATATGTATATATATATATATATATATATATATATATATATATATATATAAGGACGCACACAAAAATCTTTATATTCACCTGTTCCGTTCTCCCCACTTGGCCGGATGCGTGCATCGTACCGACCTGGTCCTAAGATGTTGTCGAGCACCTGCTTTTCTCTTTCCCGAAAGTTCACCTTCGGCTGTTGCATGCATCTAAAAAAAAAACATTTAAAAAAATATCGTCATTATTATGAAAAAATGTAACTTTTAGAAAAAGGAAGTCCAGCGAACAACTGGATATTCATTTTCTAGATATTGTGTGACTATCAAAGATAAAAAATCACAAAAATATTTAAATATCTTTAAAAGAAAAAGCAAAAATTGTTTAATACAAAAGTTTCTCATGAAAAAAATAAATGTTTGCTAATAATATATACTTTCAGAAAATATTTTAAATTATTTTATAAATTTATAAATTTTGTTTCAATTTCATAAATATAAGGCGCATACACCTGTCATATGAAATGGCGAACGTAAAGTTGGACATTGAGTTTCATATAAACTTTATGCACCATAACGATACCTGTGTAAGTCAACATGCATTTTTACGAGCCATAATACGTTTCGTAGCATTACATTTCTATTGCCAGATTTTCTTTCACGGGATTGCGTGTCTTAATGTCATTCTACACACAACTTAAATATAAAAACTTAAATATAAAAATTCAACTATTATATAATTCACGCAAAATTCAACATTTTAACAAAAAGTAAACCAAAACTTGTATAAGAACATGCCATCAAAAATGTGAGACACAATTTTCAAGTTATCCGTTTTAATCAAACAAACCTACCTCGATAGATGCAGCAGAACTGCCAATATCACCAACAGCGGTAGTACTCCAGGCCTCATTGCGCCGGCCTGTAACCGAACAAGATGCACACACACCTTGACAAAAATTCTTGCAAAACGAATCCCTATGAGGATTTCTTGCATTAGCGATAATTAAACTTGTATTTATCACACGATTCAATCTACATATTATTCTCTTGTGGTTTGCTCATTTTATTTTTATTTTCATATGTCTTCGGCATTACTTTTAAGATAAAAATCACTTATACATACAAGTTTTTATTTAAAATTTGTGTTAAACGTACAAGAAAAATTCAAAATATTCATCAAAACCAAATAAAATTGATATAATTCATCATAAGCGTCAGATTTCAAAAATTCAAATGTAAGTGTTGTTTCCAAACTAAGAGACTCAATTACAATGTCATACGCGCGCGCAGAGGATATTTAATACAGCATGCGAAGAAGCCCGAGATGCGAAGTACAAAGTACTTTGAAACGACGACGCTTTCATTTACTGTGTCTCACCAACTGCTCAAGATTGATCGAATTAAGCCAACGTGTGCGGATCAAAATGCGACGAAGACCTTTGCGTATGTTTCGCACAAGAATATCTACTGTCTTGTGAGAGATTAAATTGATTACACGGAGGGAAGTTTCTCTAAGCAGAGACAAACGCGATCATACGATCGCTTTCACAAGAGTAAAAGACGACGAGAATACGAGAAGAATCGGCGCTATACTGGATTGCCACTCGCGTTTCACTGACGATGAGAATATGTACCGAGATACTCGCGAATGACGAGATCTATTAGTCGGATTTAGCGACGAATTATCCATCAACTAAACAACGACGGCGAATTGGACCGATGCCTCGACTGTGAATCGAACATGTGGAAGTGGTTCTATCACATTCTCGGAACTGAGCCAAGATACGCACATCTGACCTATTTACGTCGAAAGAAATCGAGCAATTCTGATGGATAAGGTAAGCGATTTTAAGAAAACATTGTTCACATACGTGCCGTCCGCGAAAAATATAACTACACTAGAACACGAACGCGCATACTCCTAACTTACGAAATGTATATTTTGAGCGACTGGTACGTCCAGATTAATAACTGCGCGTCGTTTCGCAGATAATTGCGGGTTGCCCGGCAACGACGTCGCTTGGCAATATCGGGTAACCCGAAAGTTTCGAGTACCGCGACCGAGATCGACCCGCGTTACAGCCTCTACTCCGCGGGTTCAAAACCGAGACAAATCTTTGCAGATTTCGGGTATACTTGAGAGACACTAATCGGCTATTCGAATAGGCTAGGTTTGCCCTACTTGCTCTTTTTTTCTCGACTGTCACTTCTGTGTGAAATATACGCGTAACGTAAGATACCTATATCGCCTAAAATAAAAAAGATTCTCATCTGTCCTGATTTTTATCTTCAGAAAGAAAGAGAGAGAGAAAAAGAGAGAGAGAAAAAGAGAGAGAGAGAGAGAGAGAGAGAGAGAGAGAGAGAGAGAGAGAGAGAGAGAGAGACTTTTTAGCAACATTTTTATAAAAAGTTGATACATGTGAAATGCGATATCTTGTCTATATAAAGACTGATCTCGATCTAAGTATTTTCAACTATATGACTGTTTCAGAACCGAGGAAATTGAAAGATTAAATGTCTTTAAACCCACAGTTTTCTTATATAAACATTTGATCACACATACAGCTTTGCTGTATTAATCTCCGCTGTTTCGGGATACTTCACTATCTTTCGTGGAATATATTGCATGTAACACGCGTTTGTCGCTTGAGATGTGGTACCTAATATCGACATACACGATGCGACAAAGTATATCAACGTCAAAATGATTTTGACGGACAGTCTGTACTTTGCCTTCGGATGATTAAATGTAATTGCGTCTAACAAAGTTTATACAACACTAAGCGAGCGAATAAGTATGTAACAAGAAGTCCTTTTCGGTATCAATAATGTCAATGTTGTTACCAAAGAAGACACGAGAGCACACTTATCGCGCGGAATCTTCTTCTGTGAATTACGCTCGTATCACTAATACGTGTCGTTAGTGAATAAATCAACAGTTTATTGAACGAGATAACGACTATCTTTTTTATCCATAATATTGATAGTCTATGGCTCTTAAAATCTTGCGATAACATACATTAGCTCATGTTATATAAACATCTTCAGTTCTCAGGAAAAAAGTTCTCACATAAAATGTGAATTATAAACACACACACACACACACATTTTTTAAATAAAATTCACTACAAATTTATATATATATATATTTTATAAACATCAATTTTTCTGAAAACCTAAACTCTTTACGCTTAATCTACGTAAATAGACACAAGCACTGTAACTCATAATTTAGATATCGGAGCTCACAAATGGTGACAAAGAAGAAGAGCGTACGGTCGAGTTACCGTGAGAAGGCAAGAAAGCGATTCACGATACATGCTTCTCGAGTTCGTTTGCCATGCATGCGTGTCTCTATCATCATCATCGCGTGACAAATACTGATTTTGCCAGCGACGAATTGGCTTATCACACGAAAACAGATCACCACAGTGATCAGTCATTGACAAAAGCTATTTGATGGAACAAAGGAAGAAATAAATAAAGCGCTCGAAAATGCATCTACGCCATCTAGTTTAATGATATTATATATTTGTGACGCGTGTTTCTCCTACAATTTATCAATCTTGATGCAACT
Organism: Pseudomyrmex pallidus; assembly: GCA_014825455.1. Lineage (NCBI taxonomy): Eukaryota > Metazoa > Arthropoda > Insecta > Hymenoptera > Formicidae > Pseudomyrmex > Pseudomyrmex pallidus. Next base: position 12,691 of record QVNV01002320.1, read on the forward strand.
TTAATAGCAAAATCCACGTCACGCTATCGTTAAGCTAAATCCGAAAGAATTTATCGAGCATGGAATAAGCTAAATCCACGGGAGGATGGAATAAGTATAAACGCGCGTTAAAAACAATAATGTTTACAGAGACATAGTCCTGGAAAATTATTCTTAAATATAAATAAATATAAGTTGTGTTAAAATCTACAAACATACGATAAAATCCTTTTTTCATATTTTTTAATCTTAATTAATTTCTGTATAATATACATATTTAAAGGTTATTTGAGAAAGTTAATTATTGATGAAGTGAGGATCATACAGAAATCTCTCTTGTTTAAATAAAATCTAAAAAAATAAAATATATATATTTATAAAATATATTAAAATGTAGCTAATATATAAAGTATAAACCGAAATTTTGCAAAAAAAAGTGTATTTTTCTAATTGTGTTTCAATTTTCAACAACGTCAAACGATTGATCCATCAATCTGTTTGTTCGTGTATCTCAATACGTCCATATCTGCGAATCCGTCTTTCCGTTCTACCAATTGCCCATATTTATCTGTCGGTCCCGTCCGTTTCGGCGTTGCCGTCGATCCGCCCATCGGTCCGCCGGTCCATCTATCAACCTCTACCCGTCTATCCCGTGTCATCCGCCTAGCTACCTGCGTATACGTACACGCATACTTACTTAATATGTTCCTGCCAATCTAGGCTTTTGCATTCACTTGTCCCATCAAGCCTTCTTTGGTGTTTTTATTTATCGCAAACTTGTTTGCCCTTGTTCCTTCTTTGATTTACATCTTGCACGCGGCCTCAATTGACCTACTGATCGGCTGTACGACTCGTCATTCTCAGTCTCCCTTGAGAGTTCCGCAAGTCCCGGGGATTCCCCGTCGTAATTTTCAAACGTCGATCGCGCCGGAGCGTTGGTTAGTCGCAGATCGAGACTGATTCGCGCGAAACAGGATTCGCGCGCGCTCTTCGTTCGAGCGCAAAAGCCAAAGATCGGAAAATCCGGGCACGGATGGCTTTATATCCTTACCTGGAGAGGATGATGGTCCTAGACGCTGGGCAGCCCGCTGCTATGCTCGTTCACTGGCATAGCGCCGCTCTTTCTCTTCGGTACGACACTAACAGGCCGCCGAACTCTCTTCTCTCTCTCTATCTCTCTCTCTCTTTCTCTCTCTCTTGTTCGATTTGTAAAGTGTCCTACCTCGCGAGGTTCGTCTCCTGGACTGCCACCGTGGAGAAAGCTACATGCACTCATACCTACTACCTGGTTGCTGGCGCGCGCTATTGATCCCGGACCCCCAGACACCCACCGACCTACGCAGACGCCTCGCGTTGCCGCGTCGCTTTAGCAACGTGACGTCATTCACTACCCCGCGACGCCTAGCCTGTGCCGCCAGATTTTCTATACATCTTTCGCTTCTCTCTCGTAAACCTTTTCTGCGCTGCTGCCGCCACCACTGCTGAGAACAACGACAACAACGTTGGCGCTACTAGTTTCTATATGATTTTACGCAATTCGCGTATGTGCCATGAGATCGCTTATTTTAAAGAATATCTGATTTTATCGAGCAATCGCTGATACGATGTATGGATAATAAAATTTAATCTACTATAGATATATATCATATATATTTAATAGATATTTATATATTAAATTTTATATATGTATATATATATATATATATATATATATGTACGGGAGTGTGTGTATGTGTGTGTGTGTGTATATATAAATTACACACACACATACGTATATAATTTAATAAATAAATATCCATTAAATATATATGATGAATAACAGTGATTGAAAACAACAATATTACACAACAATATTACACAAAATATATATTATTAACTTAATAAATTCAAGAATTTATCAATATAAAACTTTTTATGTAAATAAACACTATAAGTCTTATATCGAGACAAAATTAATTTGTTGACATTTATGTTTGAGAAATCCAAACGCGCAACGATACCTGTTTGACATCAAAGATACAGCGACATCAGAAATTCGTTCAGTCTACTTCCCAGGATATCGATACGTCGTTTTGATCACCATCGAGCTTGAGGCTCTATTTCCAACTATCGATATATTTACATATATGGGATATTCGCGCTCGCCTCCGATCCTTCATGCTCGAACTAACCGAGAAGCGTGAGGATTTGTAATGAGAAGCTAAACGAATTCGTGTCTATAATGAGTACGCACGGCAGCTCTTAAGGCTGTTCTTTTTATTCGCACGTTATAATTGCGACGTCGAGAAAAGGTAACACGCCACTTTTTAAATGTCGTTAATTATATTAAAAACTAAATTATTAAATAAACTAAGAAATGTGAATAGGTCATAAGAGCCATTTTTGCAGGATGTTATGCCGAAATATATTTTATATATATATATATATGTATACACATATATATGTGTTCACATGTAACT
>QVNV01002325.1:0-10113 GCA_014825455.1 Pseudomyrmex pallidus
ATATACATATACGAGCGGGAGCGCGCGAAGTCAATATCGGCGAAGAATCATCAAGATTTGTATCGGACGGTGCGCCATTGGCGATGCATTTTCGCGGTTTACATAGAACGCCGAACGTTATTGACCTCTCGCAAATTGGAATTCGGAATCACCTGGCGCGCGGTGGCCGCGCCTCTGCGACTCGTGTAAACGCGTAACACATAGGAGGGTGCGCGCTCGCGCGCGTTTATTCGCTCGCTCGCTATTGGCTCCTCGCAAATTGAAACTCGGAGAAAACCTGCTGCCCCGCTTTGTTTACGATTTATACGACCGTGTAACTCGTATTGTGTAACAGGAGGTATTTATCGCTCGCGTGTAACTGCCGTATTAACGAAAAGAAAACACGCAGGAAAGGGTAAGGATTGATCGAGGGTTTGCACATTTGAATCGCAAAACCACTTAAGCACATTCATATCGGAATTATGAAAATTGCTCTCTCTTGCTCTCTTGCTCTCTCTCCACTTCCGCACCGCTTGACCTCTTTCTGTGAAAATGCCTCTTTCTTTTCTAAGCCGCGAGTACAAAGGGCGATGTAATGAAAACGAATCGAGTAAAATGTTAAATGTTTTAAATTCAAATTTGCAAAGTTGCACACGCGTAATCGTAAATTTTTTGATATGATTGCACAGTTTTCCGGACGCGCGCCGGTACACGCAATTGGAGACTTATTATAATTAGAGAATATAATCCGATTACTTTTGCAGAGCGTTGAATTAAAGAGAGTATCGCTTTTTGGTTTCGGAACGATTCGCGCGGGAGAAAACGGGAGAGAGAGAAAGACGAGCGTTAAAGGAGAAAAGGCAGGGCGGGGAAAAGGGAGGAAACACAAACGGGGATCCAATCTAATTATCCGTAATGCGCCGGAACTCGGAAACGAAGGCTTGTCGTTCCGCCTCACCCTTTCCGGTAGTCGATGTTATTCGTTTGTTTGTCCGGAACGCGGGACTTGCCTTCCTCTTCTCTAGCCTTTCACAACGCGCCTCTTTTTCTGCTGATATTTCCACACCTCATCTGCCTCTAATCGCCTCGAGAAATCGTCGCGATAATTTGCGAATTAAAGGCAGCCGCGCGCGCGTTCGCAATATATCGAAAAGTATTTGCGAGTGCGTGTGCGTAAAATGCTACGAAATTATTATATTGTGTGTTTCCTCTCTTTTACTTCAGTTTAGAAAAGCACACAGTTTCTCCTGTGCGCGAAAGTAAAGCATCGGAACTTGAAGCAATTTGTTTTCTATGTAGCTTCTGTGTAATTTATGGTCTACGTGAAAGGAGCTTCGTGTAGCGCATCATGTAGACTTTGTGGACGTGGAGAAACCACGTGGATGTAATTTCCAAGTGCACAGCGCAACTGTGCACTTCTCCCGCATTTTGACCCAGCTGGCTCTTCGCGGACACACACACACACGATCGACCGCCTTCGCGGGCACGCATCGATCCCTCACCACCTTCTCTCCCACATACAACCCGTTCCTTCCCTCCGCGTGTCCTTTAGCGCGGGGGGGAAAGCGGCGAAGACTGTCCGAAATTTATGGCACATAAACTCATCCGTGGCCGCGCGTGTGCTTTTATGACGAGCGCACACTGTAGCTCGTGTCAGGCCCAGAACGAGCTTTGCGTACTCGCGCGAAAAGCTTGCGCCTGTCTCCTGTTACTCCTCCCCCACGTCTCCTCTTCCCCCTTCTCGCCCTCACTCCCCTCCGTGTACCCCTTTGCAGTCGTTGCGTCGTCCGCAGCCGCGCGTTTCCCGCCCTATTTAATAAAGAGTGATTTACACACGTTTCCCGTGCGCCAGCCGCTTTTATCGTGACTTAAAAGCGAGTCTCGCGGTTCGCGCGTCGCGATTCAATGGCGACCGATAAAGTTTGGCTTTTGTACGTACACATTCGACTTTTACCAGGTTTCCTCCCTTCTGTCGCGCGAGAGCGCGAGCGCTCTTACTTCAAAAAGAATAATTTATGATGCTCGGGACTGAATAGATAAACGCTCTACATATGTACCGGGTGTTCCACAGATTCAATCAATATTCGTTTAGCCGGCGTGGATATCGGTAAGTTTAACTAAGAAAAATGACGGGTTGTGTTGGTGTTCCTCTGCCGCCGTTGAGAGAACATTAATAGCAGTTATTCGAAAAGAAACATGAAATAAAGAATCCGAACATAATTCCGACGTAATCCTCTTTCGCACGAGAAGGAAATGCGGTGCAATTAGAGACACGAGCTACAATAATTAAATCCTCAATTTTCCCGTTACAAATGACGTAATCGTTTCTTTTTTACCGGGCCGGTACTCGAGTTTTTCATTCATTCGCGGCGCGACTCTCACCGTACAAATGGTCGTCGTTTTTTTTCTCTCTCTCTCTCTCTTTCTGAATTGCGTTCCAGTTTTTGTCCACGCGAAAAAAAAAACGCGGAGAGCACCAGCTTCTTGGTGAATTTTTCAAGAACCTTCTTTCTCATGCAACCACAAAGACTGTCGAAATGTGGACAGTTTTACAGCTTTTCCGCGCAACCGTCAATTCCTCTGGCCCCGGTGTCTTAAGCGCACGCGCTCGTATCGCGCGCTTACGTGTACGACGCGACTTAAAAATTAATGCAATAAAGCCGAGAAGGATGTCGGCGTCAAAAGTATTTTCGTTGCACCCTTTCAAACGACTAGACCGCACATCTACGTCTAGCACGGATGCGGTAGACGTTCACGGTTTTACAACTGTCTCACGACCGGCGGTGCAACGTCGATATTGCGGCGGTCGTGCCGGGGGATGATATACGTGACGGCGCTTAAAAATTAATGCAATAATATTATGTGCGCGCGCGCCGTCTCTAATATTCCCAGGTATTTCTTTTTCTTTTAACGCCATGCAAAGAGTTTTTGTCTCTACTGAGCTTTCGTTCGGAAACTACTCAATAAAGATTAATTTACACACGCGTAGATATACATACGTCACGATATAAATCTCATCTCTCTTCGCATATTCATTGTTCGAAAGGCTCGCAGTATATAAAATCAGAAATTCAACGCCGGTAATTGAGCAAGACTGTATATTTTAAGAGGCAATTGGAATTATTTACATCCGGTGTGTAAACTGGCGTTCTCCATATTCCTCTCATGACCCCGGAGCTTTCGTCTGTCCGTTAACGGCGTTAACGTACACACGCCTGGCATCGGCTTACAATCCACGGTGTTATTCTAAGCAACACTACGAACACCGTTGGAAAAGCGGGCATTAGTCATTTTCCGCGCTGACAGCCGCTTTAAAGTGGTTTCCACCGACGCCGTTATTTCCACGCTCCTCTCGCACTTTTCCACTTGTCCTCCGCCCCTTCCCTCCCGACGTTCCAGATGCTTCCTGTTCCGGTCTCTCCACGAGGCAAACGGAAATCCCTTCCTGCGCTGAAACACGGAGATTATCTGTCCTTTTGTTTTCATCCCTTCTCTCTCTCTCTCGCTCCCTTTTCATCTCTCCGCCTTGCCCTGAACTCCGGGCAAACGTCTGCGTTTCCACCGCGGAGAAGGTAAAAGGCACTCGTACGCGCCAATCCTTCCGACTTACCGGCCGTGTTGTTCCTTGGAATCGCGTCGGATGCTTTGTATCTTCGCGGAGAGTGCACCATTCCGGAAGAGGATAGCTTAGCAATTGCGGTTGGTACGTTCCAATGTTCATCGTGCGTTTCGTACTAATCTCGGAATACACCAAAGATCGATATTTGCTTCATCCGTACATAAGATTTTGACAAGTCGACATTGCCGGGGCGCGCGCTACAACATCACATCAGTGTCCAAAGTTTCTGGATAGTTTTAACAAAGTTTCAGTTTGATGTAATAGACATCGTATTATTACAATGTGTTCTTCAAAGTTTCTCTTCATTTTTTGAGAAAAATTATTCTTACTCTATCAAAATTTAACGCGCGTTATGTATAGATGCATACAGCAGACTCCGTCAATGATACCCGCACGGCGGTATTTAATTTACGTGGAATCGCAGAGGAATGAGAAGAGAGAGAAAACTCGGGCGCGTCTTCCAAGGAGGATCTGTCGAGCGGATAATTTCTCCTCGTCGACTCGCTCGTCAATGCTTTCAAGATATTGCGCCGCGGTTCCCCGCGATGTTTTAGGCCACTTTTAATCCCGGATTTATATTAGTTCTCTCTTTCCTCTCTCTTTCTCTCTTCCTTTTTGCTTCACCTTGTCTCGTTCCTCTTGTCGATGTCTTTCAGGGTTCTAAAGCCGCGGCCTCATAACCCCGACCCTATTCATCGTAATCCATCGTAATCCTTAAGACAACTAAAAGCGACTGCAGCCTATCTCTCGGGGAATAACGATCGTATCTTTTGTAAAAAATACACAATTGAAAAATGTCAAAGCGGACAAATTTCAGATCGTTTTTTTGTGTGGATAATTAATACTACAGATTTTGCGAACAACCTCGATTTTAATAACGAACAGTTTGAAGGTCCGAAGGTCTCATTTTGTTTTGTCTTTTGAATGCAAAAGCGCGAGCTTTTATACTGCGAATGATAATACAGCTGCGTAATAAAATAGTTGTATAGTCGTAATAAACGACAATAATATATTAGAAGAAAACTTTCCCCCGTACAATCATGTGATCTACCTCATTCTTCCTTTCCCTCGGCTGAAGTTCCCGCTAAAAGCTCTTTCACCGGCGCGTTTAAGCGCGAGAGCGCGAACGCGCTGGCCAATGAAAGCGCCTCTTTCTTACCTTCCGCCCGCATTGCAGAGCGTAGCCAAGGGACGATTTACGAATCGTCGTCGATGCGGGGTCTCCCCTTTCCTCCCGCTACCTTCATCTCTCTACCTCCCCCCGGTCCTCCCGCCGCCCTTTCCGCCACCCGTGTCCCTGGATCGATCTGCTGCACCAGGGAGAGAATTTAGGGACGCTTCGTTAAACTGCGCTGCAAAAAAGTTCACCCACCGATTGGACCGCGAAGCCTCCTCGAGGGAGGAAAGAGAGGAGGGGACCGTGGTGGCGCGGGGATTTCTTTTCTCCCTCCGCCCCTTTTTCCTCATTTCAAAGATGGATCCCTCCCCCCGCTGCCTTTTCCTTGTCCCGGATAAATTCCGCTCGACGATGGCTTTTGGATAGCCGCCCAATCGCTGCCACATATTCCTCTATCGGCTCGCGTTCCCCACTTCCCGCTAACCTCATCTACGTATCATTATTCGCTTCTTCGATTACCTCGCTATGCAATTCTCCTATTTTCGAATCAGGCGTCGTCAGAAATAATCTTCGTGAGGGAAAATGCACACCGTGCGTGTGTTCCAAAAAAAAAATATATATAATTACATTAAAAAAATATCTTAAAATAAAAAAATATTAAGAAACAAAAAATGTTCTTTTCGAAACGGCGCGCTTCCCATCCACCCCCGAGTTATTAAGCCGTAGCCGTGTTTCCGGGTTATATATACGCTCGAGCGAGCGAAAAACGCGCAAATACTCTTAACGTTATTACCTTTATTAAATTGCATTGTATGCTTCTTCGGAAAACGTTCGCCGTCAGTCGCGTGGGATCTTCCGGCGTGCTTTACTACCAAAATGGAGGCGTGGTTGGATCCGATCCAGCCGAGAGAGAGAGAGAGACCGTGGATCCACTTCCCCCAGATGCAGCGCTGCGTGTAAACTGCTTTTCGCTTCGGGATTTTTTTTTTTTTGTACACAATTTTTATCATGTTCAAAGTCGACTCATCGCCTTGCGATACAAAATCCAGTCGCGTAAGTCGCTGCTATCTCAACGTTATTTTTATCATTTGTTATTTTTCAAATTTCTGCGTGATAAAAATTAATAAATTTCTCCCTTCTCTCTCTCTTTCATTCTCTTGGTGTACGAACGCCTGTTTCATTAGTCGATATAATAAGTGGCGCATTAGTAACACGCGCATGTAACGCGTGCGGGCGCGTTCGGGAACGGTAATAAATCTAATAAAGCATTCCCCGCTAATCAGGAAATAACACACTAATTAAGACGAACGATCCGACCGGCGCTGTCGACAAACGGCTGCGCCGCGCAAACCGGCCAGGAAAAACATTTTCCGCCGGGTGAAAATTTTCTCTCGCGGCCCTCCCTGAACATTGTACACACTGTTGAAAATAATTAACACGTCGCGCCGGCACGTTGTAAATAATTAATATTACCTACGTTCACACGCAGGCGGCTCTTCGATTCTTGACACGTGCGATACATTACGCGTCCTCAATCATCGCAGGTTTTTATGAGCTTATTAGACACACACACACACGCACACATGCATAGTTCCCAATTAGAAATTAGTTTCCAATTTCGTTTATTTACTAAGACATGCGGGAAATGTCGAAAACTTAAATTGTTTGCTACGTTAATTTAAATCTTGCTCTGACGTCTGAGCGGAGCGCGAGGATATAGAATGTATGCGAACTCGCCAGATGGTCGTCATTGATACAGGATTATAAACTTCTTTAAAACGGTCTGACATTAGCGATAACGCGCGTCGAAAATAGCATTCTGAACGCTATTCTACGTTGACTCTCTCACATTCTTCGTTCACATTGCAATTTTTTGTTTTATCACGAACTGATATGCGGACTTTTGTTAATTTGTATTTTATCAGCGGGTATACTTTTCTGTGTTTGATTCGTATAGAATCAAATACTTCTTGAAATACGCAATATAAATCCGATCCAATTTAATATATATATATATCTCGTAATTTTACACGATAGAAAATCTAGTTGTTCACATTTCAACGCACGTTTCTAACGTGAAACACCACCGTTGCGCATTTGCACTTCTTCGTGTATATTTCAAAGCTTACACGCGTATTAACAATACTATATGTTGGGCTGAAGAAGATTTCACCCCAAGGTATCATAAAACACTCCTTCTCACCCTGCTTCGCCTTTTCTCTCTCTCTCTCTCTCTTCTCTCTTCATATCCAGCTGCACCATCCAAAGTGCAACCCCCGGCCTTCATATGCTGCAACGTGCGTTTTCCCGTGTGTTACCCAGATTGGCGCATCACATTCTCCGCCTCTGCCCATCTCTCGCGTCCGTTTCTCCTCTCGACCCACCGCCGACTGCATTTTTCATTTCGCTTCTGGTTCATGACGCTATTACCTTCGTACCCCCGTGCTTCTGATACGACTTTATACATCAAGCTGTAGCAATCCTATTACCGCGTGAGCGTGGCGGAATGGATAATCGCGCACGTTTCGCTCGCGAAATGTGTCCCAGAACGAACACTTTAATTCTGATAATTAGATTTCTTTCAATTCTTCATGTTGATTCGCGCGCAATCCGCGTTTATTACGCGCGCGAGCTTTTACGAATTTCTCGCAAGAACGACACTGCGCTTACGGGAAAGGGAAGTAGTGCAGTATCACGTGCGGCGTGAGCGAATCGATATATCAAATTCTCGTCGTCGTCGTCGCGGATATATCAAACTCCTTTCCTTTCCCTTCTCTGTCGTAATTCTTGAGCCCGATTAATCCTACGCTTCGTTTCCCTTTGTAGTTCTTCTTCGAAGCGCGAAAAACGCGAGGCGGGAAAACGCCGTCGCGCAACCCATTCGTTCTCGCGCGAATTTATGGTTTCGCACGGCGACGGGCGTCGAGTCGGCTAACGAACCGACCTGCTGCGGTTTAATTTAAAACCGCCGGCGAGCGGGTCTCTTCCGGTCGATTAGGAGCTGGACAAGTATTTCCTGAAGAAGGGCCGACGTACTATCCGCCCCTATCTTTTCCTCTCTCTCTCTCTCTTTCTTTTTCTTTCTCTCTTTCCTACTTTCTCTCTTTCTTTCTCTATCTAACTCTCAGTTTACCACCCTTTTCTCCGCTTTCCTCGCGCTCGTTTTCACCACCCACGTTGTCTCTGCTCGCGGTGTTATCCGACCGCGTTTATTTACTGATACCGGCGTTCTCGAGCTGGCCACACGATCGTGTACATAAATCCAGTTAGCCCTTTGCGCTCGTACCTCTCTCTTTCCCCTGCCCTGCTATCACTTCCCTGTTCTACTCTCCCTCTTTCCGTTTCGTTGCGACTTTCTCGCGCGAGCTTCCGACTTCTCGCTAAAGCTATCACGCTATTTAGCTTGCTTTTTACGAGGGAGACAAAAATAAATACATCTCTGTTTACCATTAATTAGCTTTCGTCCTTTAAAAGAGACTATTGTGCACATTTTTATTCGATATAGTATTATAAGTGTAATATTATTACGCGATTTTACATAAATTATCTCTGTATTTTTCATATACAACATTTCTTTGCGCTTTAATGATTTATTTAAATTATAATGATTTATGTATTTTATTTTATTTTTTTGCGTATATAATGATTTACAAATGATGTATCTGTCGAGATGTATTTACATATGCAAACTTCTATTATTTTATAACAGTGTGCGTTATAAAATAATAATAATGTCTGCTGCGAATATGTTATTAATAACTTGAGTGCGTTGTCATATTATATGTTTTTTTCCTATCTAGCTCTGTAATACCTATAATAATAGTTTATTCACGTGCAATCTTTGCGTACGCAATACTTGTTTTTCATATTACTGTCTATGTATTCAAGAATTAATATTTCGAGAGAGAGTAAGAGAGAGGGAGAAAGAGAGGGGGAGATGTGTATTATTATATAATCATCATTAGGGTAATATTTATAATATTATTATGTCTCTCTCTCCCTCTCTCTCTCTGTCTTTATTGCCGCGGAACGTTCATGATGTAATATTCCATTTACACTAGAATGAGATTTTAACAGGACAGTAGTTATTCGCAGACGAACACGCGCGCAACGACTCGCTACCGCCGGTTAGCGACTTGCTGTGAGCGCGCGACGCGGAATGCAATTTTACATACGAAATGCGACGTTACATAAGTTATCGCGGTAATGCGACGGCAACGAGGTCGTCGCTAATTGTAAGATGGCGGATAGAGACGGGGAAGAGGGTGAGGGAGCGCAGGAGCGCATTTGTCGGGATGCGTACAGGACACGCGCGCAATTATGACGTGTGATGGTTGCAGGTGCGCTCTCTCGCGCGTTGCGCTCGTTACACAAGGAGAATGCTCGCGGAAGCTTTCTCTCGTCTTTCTCGCGCTTTATATTCCCTCTTCCTACGTGTTTTTATTTCCTCCTCGACAAATTGTTGCAAAAATAACACGGCTCCGCGTCGCGCGCGAACATCATGACGCGAGGCAAACTACCGTGTGCCTTTTGATTTTATTTTCATTAAGAGAGGACGATGCACAGGTTTTTTTTATTGTGCGTGTATGAGTGTGCGTGTGTGTGTGTGTGTGTTTTTTAAGCACGTATAAATACAAACAAATCTCTGAAATATGTGGCATAAATCTATTCTAATTTTGTTTGTTCTCTCGCGCAGGATGGAACACACAGACAGCCCGGCTTTCCGGGCTGGAAAAACCATCGAAAAACAGAACAATTTGTATCCGCGGCAGTCGGAAGCGCTCGGCTTCGTCCGAGCCATAAATCGGCGCGCTCATCTTTAAAATATGGGGACGCGGAGATATTTGGATTTGGGCACGTCGAAGCGAGCAAGAACCGCGAATAGAACTAAAAGGACGTAGAGAGAGAGAGAGAGAAAGAGGAGGAATAGGAGAGAAATCGGGGGAGGGAGGGTAGAGCAGGAAGTCGCAAAGGTCCGTAGTAAAGATGTCATCTCCCCGCCAACGGGGAGGTAGCGGGGGTTTATTTGCAACGGGTGCATCGCCGGCCGCGTATACTCGCTACTACCTCTCCCCTCTCGTTCTCTTTGGTTCTTCCTCTTTTCCAGTGCGGCCTCGTAAATTGCACGGCAAATAATTGATAGGCAAAGGCGATGTCTCTATTCCCGTTGGCAGCACTTGTAAAGGAGCCGCGATTTATTCCGCCTCACCGCCTCGCTGTCCGCCGCCCGATATAAATGGCCGCTCCCGGAGAACACGCGGGGGTGAGCGAGAGGGAGAGGAAAAAGTGGAGGGCACCACGGGAAAGAAAATGTTTGTGGGCCCCGTAGGAGGAAGGAGACGCCGCGGAAAATCGCCCGGGAAATTTCACGTCAGTCGGACTTTTTCCTTCTCTCTCT
>QVNV01002328.1:0-14161 GCA_014825455.1 Pseudomyrmex pallidus
CAAACTTTCTTTTAAGATAAAAGTTTAAAAAAAATTTCTCTGCACAATACGATAATTGTCGAAAAATTATCTACGATAATCGCAAAATTTTTATTCCGCAACACATCATTAGAAGTAACAAATAAACAAACTCGTTAATTTTATTCTGCCTGATTACTTGCAAGTAGCAATTTTACAAAATTGTGTTTTCAATTTCTTCTCATTTATCCAACGCATAACAAATGAAGGTTGAAAAGGGATCTCCGTGAAGCCCCCGATGAACGACTTAGTAGCATGGCGCGAACGCGATCCTATATCTACTTCGATTCCCAACTATTCGCAGAAACTCGCCGTCAGCATGTCGACTCCGTTCCTAGGGAATACTAATCAAGTTTTCCGACCGTTCGTAATAGGGGGAGAAATTAATTCCAACTCCAATTAATATTCGCGGAATACTGTACACCTAACAATTTCAGAATCCCGCGACGAGCGTATCCTGTTGTTTGGACGACAACGATATTGTATCGGTGTCGATTATTCACATCTTCCGTCGCATTCCACGATCGTGCTTATTAAACATTCTCTGTTCTCGTCAACAAAATTGTGTAAAGAGACTTCCTCGCGTTCTGGCGGCTTCCGATTTAATCAAAATACAAAACAAGCAACCTAGAACCCAGAACAATGTGCTCGCGTAAAGTTTTTTGTGGAGTGTAAAATGATCAACGTAAAAATTTGGTTATAAAAATAACAGACAACTTGATATTATAGCGAACAATCACAAAAACGCACACATATATATTTCTTAATTAATACAATAGACTGGTAACGACAAAACGGACAATGACAAAAGCAGGGACATTTTTCATTCAATTTTTTGTATGTAATACGAAATATAAAGAGAGTGTTTTTACAATCTCGCAATTCAACTGTAAAAAAAAAAAGTAACACAATTGAAATTTGATGTTTACATAATTGACTTCGTGTTGAACGCGCGCACAATACATTTCCCTGATATTATTGAAAAATATATAAAAAAATCGGATGTGATTTTTGTAGTCAATTGCACCACTACTGGGTGCAAGCGTACTGGTCTCATGCGCTCGAAACATGCAATAGTTTAGATGCCGAGCTTTTGCAAGCACATTGTAATTACGCGATACACACACACACACACACAGCGATCTATATTAATGCCATTACCATTCGTAGTGGAAGAGCAATTTCCGATAATTAAGTTGCCGTTTCTATTTGCCGATCGCGCTATCGGCGATTCATTTACACACAGCTTCTAATAATTCGCTCTTCATAAGACATCTTTAATTGAATATTCTAAAATTAGTAGATATCTATCTAACTCTGAATTTAACGATAATTTCACATTCAAATCGAAATTTATATAACTGGAACGGCAGATTAAACGAATAGAAATTGAGATATAAAGTCCCCGATATTGCCGCAGCAAAATTTTTGTCCGTGACGAAGCGTCACTTCATCAATAACTCGGTCGAGATCGAGAAATAGCTGTGCATCGTTAGTTAAGCGAATGTTACGGGCTAAGGTACAGCAATACTCATGATCGCAGCACGGTCTCTAAACGCAGTTAGGCCGGCGAATACATTTGTCCGGCTGATTGGCAGGTTGTAATTGCGGCCGGGAGCCAATGAGCACACGTGGCCGGTATTGCAAACCGGACCTGTCACATACGCGTCCGTCGCACTTACAGACGAGCGTTTGACATGAAGCGTGAGTTAATAAAGCCTCGCCGAGGTCCGAGTTTAATCCTTTTTGCGCGCGCCGCTCGTGCCCGGCATTAAGAGCGGCGTACGTATGCGCTACGTACGCGCTCACGCGAAAACTTCGTTACCTAATCGCAATGTCAAACGCGTAAACCTGTGATCCTTTTTTTAAGCGAATATCGCATTGTGCCGTTGCGTGCGCGCGCGCGCGACGCTTTTAGAACTTCCGTTCCGAGCCAAATTGCCAAAAATTGGTCATGCTACGACGCGGAGCGCACTGTTGACGCATCTATAATAATCACTATGAGAAGTGTGCGAAAAAATTGGGGGAACCAAACTGTAAAATAATGCGCGCGAAAATACACGTAAATATATACACTGTTCTTACATAAACTGTTCTTATATCGCTCGTCTCTCTTTTCGTGATAACGTACACTAGTAAATTATTCAATGCCTCCGGGGAAATTTCGAGTGATTTCTATAGCGTACTTGTGTGTGTACGTAGCGAGGTGATATTTACCGTTAAATACACGTGGAAAATACGAATCTACTGTAGTTAGAAGAAAACGTCGTTGGTCACAGATACCCTTCGTATATGCCGCGTCGTCTGGGCTTTTCTCGTTAAAACCCAGAGGCGTTATTCGTGAAACGAAGAGAGTCCCGGGTGAGTCTCTTCCTCTTCCCCCTCAGCTTTCGGCGTGTCTCTCTCCCACGGCCGGCTCATTTATCAAGCCGGCTTCCATTAATATCCGACAAAATAGCACGGCGACGCGACATCCCATAGAAGTCATGCACGTACGTACGAGGCGAGGATAAAGAATTCCACGTGCGGGCGCGCACGCTCGCATAATTCACGGGCGTAGATCACGGTTGCAAGCTCGCGATACGGCGCGGATATTCGCGACGTGATTTCCATCGGAAGATTCGGTCGGCACGCCTTTGTCGAGCGCATTAATCGCATTTTATCGAGTGCATGATGCGATTAGTTTCGAGCGACGCGGTACGAGAGAGGGACAACGCGGCAACCGTTTCAATGTGCTAAATGTTTCTTTGAAATTGCATCGGCGTTTATTCACAGAACCCACAGGCAAAAATACTTTGTTTAATATTATTTGTTTTACTCTATAATATTATACGCTGCAACAAAGGAAGAATTATTATGTACATAAGCACATATATGCCCGCGAGAAATTTTTCATGCGTCGCTGAAAAACAATCAAGCGCGCGTGTATGTACAAAACGTAGGTCAATTATTGTTATTTTAAATTCTGTTAAAAATATCTCTCTTTCTCGCCCACTTTCTCGCGACAATAATGAATACCTTGCTTGCATATTGTCTATATAGTTTGCGAATTTCGCCGGTAGCTTCGATGTTATAGCCTTTGGCGATAATACCATTTAGCGAAGCGTCTTTTGATTTTTTATTCAGTTCATTATCCTCTGCAGTTTCCTCTTTTCATGGCCGATATGAGAGCTTCGTTAATTAAACTGAATATATATAGGTACGCCGAGAGAAGGATGGTGCAGTCGAAGTTCTTCGGAAAAAAGTGTTTACAATTTTTATTACTTGCAGTTCACATTAATTTTCCATATATTTTATTTTTATCTCATAAATTCCAATTGTGTTTCCTTTCGCGAAATATTTCGATTTAAATAAGGAAAAAAGACTGTGATACGCGAAAAGCGACACGTACATTGCGATATCGCGATAGCGCGAAGCGACGTAAAAATTCTATTTTTTTTTTTTTTTTTTTTTTATCGTCAGCTCAGGGACATCGTTAAGCCCGTCTCAAAAAGACGTGAGCGTGATGCTGGTACATAACGCTGGGGTTCTATTCGTAAAACGATAAGTGCGACACGAATGCATGGCCCGAGGATTGTTCGACGAGCGATAACTTTTCCCGATAATGGCTTCGATCGTCGTCGTCGTCGTTGTCGTCGTTGTTCGGCCTCGTTCTACTTCCTCCCTTCGCCGTTCAATCGCGGCGATGAGCCTGGGCCGCAACCCACGGATATTCGATCACGCTGATGCCCGACTATCGCGAGTTTCCCTTACTTAGAGAAGAGAGAAAGTAAATAAGATCACTACGCGAGACGAAGCGGCGCGCAATAGGAACGCGTCTTAGCAATTGACTTCCAAATTAGACAACGCCTCACAACACTCATCGATATTCGAAAGTAATTAAACTTCCTCTCGAATTCCACTTTTTTACTTAACCGTCCGATCTTATCCGTTCAACATTCCTTAAAGCTGCTTTTTTTCAAGTTTCCCTTCTTCTTCGAGAGTCGAAAGAACGCTAGCCACGCTTTGAAAAGACGATCTCGTTTAAGCCCGGCGTCCCCTTAGGTACTTAATTCGAGCCATTATAGCGCGAAGGTGGGCGAGCGTAGTCGATAAGCCGGGGTTTCGCGTAATCGCTCCATTCTCTCTCACAGAATTTTTTTTTTTTTTTTACCAGAAGTACCTCAAGAAACGTGCGCGTGCGCCGCCCAAACCTTCTCTTTCCCCCCTTTCGGCTTGAACGGCTTTTATGAATTTGTCGAGTGCCCCCTTGCATAAGACTGGAAATCCGATATCATTACGTCCCGGTAATTCTCTTGGGATAATTCGATAGTTTCATTACCGTCATCATCACTATTATCGCGGTAATTATTAATATCAAAAATCTATCCTCAGAACGGTCCTTTAACTATTACGCACATCGCAGCCTTGGTGTTTTGTAAATTAGACACAAGATGAAAAACAAGCTAGGAAAATAATTTCAACACTGAAGAAAATATCTAACTTGTTTATTTCACATTGGGCAAGCAGCGCGAGCTGGTGGCAAACATCGAAGATATATGATAGCGATAAGGAACGTTCAGCTTCATTAAGCGGTCGGGTAAGTAAACGAGAAGTTAATTAACGGTGTATTATCTAAGGAAGTTTAGGAAGCTCGTGGCCTGCTTCACCGGCTTCTAACGTAAGCCAAAGTCTACAAACTTCCGCGTGGATAGCTGCGAGAAGAAATTGCAAGTATCAGTGAGCAAGACAGGTATCGCGTTTATCGCGAGATGATTGTATTGTTAATCAATGTATCTGGCGTAGCTAGTCGATCTTGCCGGCGAGCTGCGACGTGCTGTCACGTAACTGCAAATATTATGTAAGGGAGAAGAGAGAGACGTGAGCAATAGAGAGAGAAAGAGAGATGGAGAACGGGTGAACGCCATCCGATATGCCAGGGAGCTGTGAACACGTTATGTGTATGCGGCTGTGTGTGCCATGGAACGCGGCATCTTCTGCATAATTGCGTCCACACACAGCATTCCAGAAAATTCACGCTTTTACCCGATCAGAAATTTGTACCGAGTGACGAGGAATCTTGAAATTATTTTTGTATGAAAAACCGCACATCAAAAACATTTCTGTTCCTCTTCCCCGCGTCTAAAGAGAGAATTTAAAACCTTGCGGTTTAAAAATTAAGAAATTTTTACCGAAGAGGGATTGCAAGTTTCATAAAAATGCTTAAATGTCCTGACGAGTTATGTCACTAGCGAGTGAAACATGTAGTTAAGTGCTGTAACGTACACACAGCAATGAATATCTCATTCTCTTAATGAAAATCTCTCTTAACTTTGTGTTTCTAAGTTTATATGAGGTTCACACGAAAACTGTTTTAAAATTTTCCAACATGCTCGCGCGCAAGAAGGGTCTGAAAAAGTTACCAAGAGAACCAAAGTAACGCGAAAGTTTCATTAAAATAAGGACATGTTCTCCGAGATTACATATAACGACTGTATAAGAAAATAAAATGTAATTAAATTTTCACCATATACGATGTAAATTTTGAAAAATTTTTAGATTGCTTTTTGCGCCAGCAATTAAGTTTGTTTTTTTATTATCATTATTTTTTTTGCCAAAATAATAAAGCAGCGCTTCTGTGCGAGAAAGTAAAAATTAAAAAATAATTTTATGCTTCACGTATTTTTTTTCAAATTTAATTGTGCACTATTCCATCTTTCTATTCTTTCATCATTAAGATTTTTATAGTTCGTCTCTTATGTATTGTCTCTTTGTAAATTTATTTCTATGAAATGTAGAATGAGAGAAAGGATTCGCGCAGCGGAGTCCAGAGCTTTCGCAGATATATATATAAAAAAAAAAAAAAAAAAAAAAAAAAAAAAAAAAAAAAAAAAGTCTGTAGAATAATAAATAATGTATTAATGTTGTTTGCTTTTACCACCTACACCCGTGAATTTTACGGCTTATTGGTTTTTTCGTGTTAATAAATAATGTGTTAGCCTGTAGAATATTCCGAGCGCGGGAGACGTAATTTTGAGTGTATATGCGCGACAAATAAGCCTTTCCATTATAGTTTATCGTTTCACAGGTCAAAATCGATCAAAGACGAGGCGCAGTTTTCCAGTCGGTTGTCTTCCCACTAGACGAATCGATCGATATCGCGGCGAGTCGAAATCACGAACAGCAATGTTATTTTTCCACTTCCGCGGTACCGAGCAAATGTTGACTCGCGTCTATTTTCAGTTGCGCTTCTCCCTCGCATCGTCTTGCACGCGATTTCAATCGAGAGGCAAAGTTTTAATATTGCTCAAGCGAAAAGAAGGTACGCGATCGTTGCTTGAACTTCCTCTTCTCCTCTCCCTTTCTCTCTCTCTCTCTTTCTCGTTTTTCTTCCCTCTCTTTTCCTCTTCCTCTCTCAGCGATATTTTTCTATTCTATTCGTAACGTTAATTGGTTTCTGTATTTGAGAAAAGTCTATGCCCGACTGCGTTAAAAGTATCAATTCGATTTCAATGGAAATTCTGGTACTCGGTGTTTTTTTAACAGACAGTATTTTTTGTAACCAAGCGAGATATTTCATTCTAAATATTGCAACTCTCGCCGTAATCCGTTTTGCAAAATCATGACAAAGGGAGAGAGAGGATTTTTGCAAAGAGGTACGCGTCGCCAGTGTCAACGTTTCTTTTAAGCTCGCTCTTTTAAGAGCCTCCGAATCCAATTAAATTCGTCTTTTCAGATTGTGTTTTCAATTTTAGCGTACTAACACAGCGCTTTCGTTTCGGCCGGATGAAATCACATCGCTCCATTATGGTTTATCGTTTCAGAGTACTGGCGGAATTGCAGGAGTTTCGGTACGATATTGGTCGCATGCCATATCGGCCAATAGCACTCGCCATTGTTGAGCCGCGACTATATATGCCAGATTTTACCGTATTTCCTGGACCGCTACGCAAATATGATCCACTTGCATTTTTCCCCCGCTTTTCTACTCATATTGTCGCTTATTCTCGTTTCAATGAGGTATATACGCATTGCTACAAAATATTATCGGTAGATTTCACAAGCGCGTGTTTTTAACACTCATCGTTTCACCAAGCATTATTGCGTTAATCAAACCTAGCTCTAAATATATACGATTATCATAAAATATTCTCATCAACAAGCAAATTTGAGCAAAATAGATACATTGCAATAGTACGTAGTACTACTATACTAAGTAGCGTTTTGAGCACGAATAAGATTTGTCTATGCAAAAACATCATAATATCGCATATCGATATATATCGCAAATCGATATATCGATCTTCTTTTTGTTTCTAATTGTATTAATAACGTAATAACATTTTCATAAAATAACACAGAAACATACATACGTAAATTTGTCGTATCTTTTTCTCTCAGCAATTAAAAGTAGATATGGTAGAAGAGTGACTTATGTGTGCGTGAAAGTACGTGTCAAGAGAAAAGCGGATCTATAGCGAGAGTCTACTGTATTACTCCTCGTCTTGATAAAATAAAAAAGCTATTGTGTGAAAATTCACATTTTTGCTACTGTTTTGATATGTACAAATACAAAGCGTTTTGCGAATTCGCCAGATTTTTCTATCTATAATAAGCACCGGGAAGCACCGAAGCGGAGCGGGAAGCAGCGAAGTCGATGATGATTCGCCAACTAGTTTCGCAGACTGTCAAGGAATTAATAAGCCATTGCGAAGCCTCCGAGCCTTTTTGCTCGCCATTATCAAAGATAAACGGTGAATCCTCGGCACGATGGGGCACTAAAGCGAATCGGTTAGATAGGAAAGGGCAAAACTTTCGAATCGCTCTTGCGTCGAATGAAATTCTGCGAGGGCAAACGCTTCTTGCGCCCCCGTTGGGGCTGCACGCCCGTATTTCGCCGTTTTCTCAGATCACCGAGCAAATGTTGACCCAGTTTCGCCGTCGGATTGGACGTTACTCTGTCTTTCGAAAGTGCTGACTGGAATACGCGATGAGCGAGAAGTTAGAAACCTGGCGAGGTTCTCTCTTTCTTCCGTGCGAACAGGAGCTCTCGAAGAGGATCGCGCTGGACCAAGTCCGAAATTCAACGCGAGATATCTCGCCTGCGGCTGTTCGCGCGAGCTTACGCTTATATTTACGAGTAGTTGGTTTGTGAAATAAAACCCAGCACTCCTGAGTTAATTTACTTTGTTCTCACGATATCACGGCGTGAGAGTAAATCAAAATAATTTAAATTTGCAATATAATCATGTCAGCTGTTTAATATCAAAACATCGTATCCATAGATAAGCGTATCCATATAGATAAAATTAAGTGTACGATTTTCTCACAAAATTAGCTTTATTCAAGCAATTTCATTTAACGTCCTTGATAAGTAACGTGAATATACACTCTGCGAGCTATACACAGTCGATGACACAGTTAAAGGGTCAAAATGAATCCGCTCGAAAAGTCGAAGGGCGAGTCAGGCCGAGTTGATTCATCTTGTTTCGCGTAGGTCTCTCTTATTACGCGCTGCTACACGAACTTTCCACAAGTCCGCTAAGACACCAACGGAAGGCGCGGGGTCGTCTACAGCGCGAAGAGTCGCCCGGCCGAATAAAGCCGCCGCGGCTTGAATGAGATATAACAGGGTACTTACCCACACCGGCGAGACACCCGCACGTAAACCGCAAGTTGGCGGACGACGCAGGAGATGAATAACGCCCGAGCGCAGTGGATACGGCTTAATATAACTTTTTCCGTGCACCTCGTTCTTCTTTCCTTCCCCTTGCCCGTTCTTCATCCTCTTCATCTCATTTCACCTCTTCAGCGTCATGAGCAACGGGACGGATACGCGACGCGTTCCTCCCGATTCGAGTAATTTGAACGCGCATCTGCGCGTCGGGTAATAGGATGCGTCGCGTTCCTCGAGCCCGTCCGATATTCCGTAACGCGAGAAAGAGGAGAGAGAGAGAGAGAGAGAGAGAGAAAGAGAAAAAAGCAAAATAGAGAGAGAAATGTATCTCTTCATCCGGAGGAGAAAAATTCAGCAGGAAAAAAATATAGCTTTTTTAAACCCGGGCACTATGTTCCTTTTCTCTCAGAATTCATAAAAAAGAACGGAATCTTTGAGAGAATAGCTCTGCATCCTGAAAAGAAAAAATATATACTACATATAGTAAAATATAGTACCTACATATAGTAGCAAGATATAAAATATGTAACACTTTGAAATTTCGCGCGAACCGCGTCGTAGCAAAACAAAAAGCTTTTCGCGAAAAGCTGGCGTTCAAAATGGAGGTTGACAAGTACGTACTACATCCCGTCTGTGTGTTTCTCATCCTATTTCGCGTACCACTAACAACGACCGCTACAACTCCCTTGCCACCCACGATCGAAACCACCATTGAGCTCACCGTCACGACAACGGAGGCTTCTAGCACAACGGAAGAAGTAGAAATGCCGCAAGTGCCCATGACCGAGCAGGTTATGGACCTCAACATAAGGGTGAGCGACGTACCCGACATCGATCCCGAGTCGACGAACGTGCCGGAATCCAGTCTGGATCGAAATCGGATTATTCGTGACGTCGCATATTTTATTCGCGCCCACAAGTTCCACGACTACGATCGCCGGTACTACAAGAGCGCGGACGAGACACCGAGCCGGCTCTACGAGGAGTTCCCGCGACCCGGTCTGCGATCCCTGCACTGGGAGGTGCGCAAGCACTGCGACGCAAGCTTCGTCGAGTGTTTGAAGTACCTTGACAGGATCATTAAGCTCACGGCTCTTAGACGCGAGGACGATACCGTGACGGTTATGAGAGAGCGCAAGTGGAGCCTGACGAATAATACCGAGCAGATTCTGGCCGCTCAAAGAGATTGTCAGACGGCACAGAAACGTGACAATATCACTATGATTCCTTTTCAAGGACCAATCGGCAAGTGCATTTATTCGCTACGGATTATTTTCATCCCCTTTACGCATATTTCTAATCGAGTCGTTTTCCGATCGGATGCAGCGCGTTCAGGTTTAAATAGACGCCAGGCGAAGCAATAAATCTCAAATTTACTACTACGTTTTAGATAATTTAATTAGAGATAAATTAAAAAGCGTACTATTTGCTTTACTGTTCAATTGTGTCAATTGAAAAATATTGCAAATAACCTGTTCAATCTGATTATTGAACGTAGTTTCTTTACAACTAGATTAGAAAAGCAAATTATCTCGAAATATGTAATTAAATCGTTTAATTTTGGCGCAAAGCGCCAAATATGTTTGTCAGATGTCTTTTTGGAAGATTGTCGGATATTATTTTCAGAACGTTTCCAGTGGCGCACCACCGTCAGCTACTATATGTGCTGGTACACGATGTTGGGCGTTCCGGACCTAGCTATCTTTGGCGAGCCCTGCGACAATCACGCCAACTGTCTGGATGAATACGGCGTTCATAACAAGGATCCAAGGGCGGACGACACGAAACCGTACGCCTGCGCTCTGTACAGTTTCTGTCCGGACCATTGTTGTCCCATGAAGCACATCCGGTACATGAAAGACTGCTACCAGTCGCCTCGCAATCCTTGCTACACTGAGAATCGACCAGGTGCGAAGACACAATTATCTGTGCTATTGCGCGCAAGCAAGCATATTTAGATTTTTTTTAAAGATGGCGGCTGTGCGAGTTACTTCCGCACGTAACGCACGGCACTCCTTTCATTATATCGATAAAAAACCTTTTTACATGTTACCTTGCCTCGAATACGTTGTTCTCGACATTGTGAACGATATATCGTATATTCAATCCTGTACACGTGCTTGTCGGAAAAAAATAATTAATAGCTCGAAGAAGAAACTAAGAAAAAGAACCCCTTCCTTCTCTCTCTCTCTCACACACACACACGCAGAGAGAAAACACGTGCGAATAACTTGAGTTTTTAATTTCAAAATTGGTAAAACTTGTACCAACGTTAATCTCAGCTTGAAGTAGTTGAGATTGTTTCGCTTTGTTTACGACGAACATAATAAGCTGCTTTACCGCGTCTGAGCTGAGCGTGCTTGTTTGCATTTTACGCGCCACTTGTGCAGCCTTTAGGATCTTACTCTTTTCCTCAACAAACCGAACAGTCACGTTTTCTTTGCAGTTCACCGGAGATGCGCGCTAAACCGGGACGAGAATCATGACTTCCAAGCGTTGACAGCGAACCAGATAAACGTGAGCTGCGAGTGTCATCGACCCGGGCACGAGTGGTCCTCCAGGTTCGGGCTGTGCGTCGACGTGAACGAATGCGTTCGAGGCACGCACAATTGCACGAGGGACGCCGGTGAGAGTTGCGTGAACTTGCTCGGTCATTACACTTGCGTCTGCCGACTCGGTTACGTATACGATACGGAAATGAAGCGGTGCGTCTTCAGTCCAGAAATCGATCGAGTGCTGAGAGGTTACGAGGAATTCGCGAAGCCCGCGAAAGCGAAAACTCTGTTGGACAAAGTCGTTAAGATCATCACCAGATCCGCCGGAGAAATCTCCGTGTGTAATAGCAGGATCATTTGTTTATTAATTTTAATTTTATGTATACAGTAACATTTGAGGAAAATCTTGCTACTAGATCATAATTTTACTACTTAGTTTAATGAGAGTTTATCCTTCGATCTTATTAACCTTCAAACGTTACACTTTTTTAGAGTTAAATACGTAGCGTGCGTCATTTGCACAAAAAAACATGAAAAACTATTTATGTATATTGGTGTTTAAGAAAGTGACATGTCACACCAATAAATTATTCTTCGTAATAAAACGATACGCATGTGTAGGTAATTGTGTTTAGAGTTGAAAAAACAATGTTTTTATTAAAACAACGTGCTCTGCTTTTTCCTATAATAATCTACTGCAATAATTTACTGCTAAACTGTTTGAATTATATGTATTATATGGATTCGCAGAATGCATTAGCACTCTTTTGCATCGATCGATTCTTGTTAGAAATCACGTAAAACAATATGCAATATGTTTTTCATTTTTAAATATGTAACAAAAATATACGCACATATAAACAGAAAAAAAGTAAACTATAAATTTACATACGTGTATATAGTAATTGCAGACAATTTCTGTTTATTTTTCTTGTGCAAAATTTCCGAGGAAATCACGTTTAACATGATTAAAAAATAAATAACATTTACAAAGGAAGTAATTACTTGTTGTCAAATATGTAGTGGATAAAAACATAAATATATGGATAAAATAATAAAAATTAAATCTCAAAAATTTCTGTGTAAAGACAAACACGCATAACATTTAACTTTTGCGTAAATTGAAAACTATATATAGTAAATTAATATAAAATCACATATAAAATATATTGAGAGACAAGTTATACAATAATATTTAATTCTGACAGAATTGCGTTTGCCGCAATTTAACATTGCGATCGCTACCGCTCTTTGTCTCATTAAATAAAGTTAGTGCGTAAATTGCGACAGACTCGTCGACAGCAATATTGCAGTTTCTATTGCAGGATTAACATGCACGTTACTATTACGAGTTGTTTAATAACACAGCGTACACTATAATCTGTATCGGTGACTATAAACTGCGATATTACCATTTAGAAATATCCGGCCCACTTAGGATGCGCCGCATCGTAGAAATTTGTATTCGTAACAATTCAAATTTTAATCTTGCCCGCGTAATAGCGCGATTCCGTGTGTGTTTCGTACGGTATCACAAACGGCCTCTCTTAACGGTTATTTGCTCGGCTAAGGGAAAAACAATGCTCGAGTATACCGTATCCCGTGCTTAGCATAAACGGTGAAGTAAGCCCTGAGCTGAATATTCGCAAGAAAAGCATATCCGTACGGAAATTCTTGAAGATGTTAAAACTCGCGGAACAGTAATTATCTTCGCATTAACACCTTTGGTCGCGCACGATTATTTTTTTTTTTCTGATTTTACCGATGAAGTTTTTCCGTAAAATTTTACTGCAGTTTGTACAGAATAGCAGAAGATGCTACCGAAGGTAACAATCGATAGTGCGGATACGCTTTGAAAAAAGTTTACATTATTAAAATATGTGTGCGTATAAATGTCTTCAAAGTTTGTTTTTATTTGAATAAACGAAAATTGAGACGAGCACGCACGCGTAAAAAAAATATCATAGAGTATTATAAAAATATTAAAGTATTTTTATTTTATACACTGTAATTTTGTGCAGTTTATTTCGCGCGAATAACGCGTTGCTGTCAATTTAGGTAAAAATAAATCCATCGGTTTTATTAAACAACCCCGTGAATTAATTTATGTCGCGTTAATCGGGCAACATATTCTCCCCGGAGCTCGTGTGTTTCACATGCTCTGTTTTCGTACGTGTGTGCGTGTACAATCCAATTTTTGCGATACACGCGTGTATCCGGAACGAAGTGAGTGACACGCGTTACGTGCTGCTTGATCGTTTCCGCTATTGTAAAATGCTGTGACGTGGACGAAATATCGTCGACGCGGAGAAATTCGTGCATGTGCAGCGGCGGGCGCACCTGTATGGAACGCGTCCAAGTCGAATGGTAAAAAATATATAGGCTGATATCGGGGAGCGAAACGCTCGTGGTCGCGAGAGGTCGGATTCGCGATGCTGTTTTATTCATCGATGCGTTCAAATGGCAGGACCGCCACGTCACGTCTTCTTCGCCAAAGAAACTTCCCGCGCGGCTTAATACATAAATGCATAAAGCACCGCGGGGTTTCCCTTATTTCCGACGTATAATATCATTCGTCACGAGCGCACGATCGCCCGGTAATCGTTTATTTCGATTTACAAGAAGATCGATGACCGGTGGCGAGCGTTGGAAAGCGATCGCGCCTTTATTATACACGCAGACTGTATAAATGAGAAATTGAGACGTAGCGGAACACTTATGACAGGCACAGAAATTTGTGGCGCGCTCACATAAACTGGAACAAAAGCGATCAACGTGTGTCACGTTTCACCGCGATTGTGTTTCTTTCCTGTTGCGCGCGTCTCACAAGAGACAAAATCAGGACGGAAGATTAAGAGAAACAAATTCCTGCGGCTTTACATAACTTGCCGATCTAAAAAAAAACAGCGAATACTTTCACGCAATCTAAGTCTCTCTTAATACATAACAGCGCGCCAGTAAACCGATCTTATCCTCGATCTCGCGCAAGCCA